>PVJH01033203.1:0-21805 GCA_004026705.1 Nesogale talazaci
TAGTTTGGGGTTTTACTTCAAGGTCTGTAATCCACCTTGAATTTATTCTAGTGCATGGAGTGAGGTAAGGGTCTTGCTTCATTTTTCTACAGGTTGATATCCATTTTTTCCAGCACCACTTGTTGAAAAAGGCATCTGTTTCCCATTTGATACTTTTTGGGCCCTTATCAAAGATCAGTTGTCTGTATGCTGGTGTTTTTATTTCTGGATTTTCAGTTCTTTTCCATTGGTCTGAGTATCTGTCATTATGCCAATGCCATGCTGTTTTGACCACTGTGGCTAGATAGAATGTGTGAAAGTCAGGTAAGGCAAGCCCTCCCACAATGTCCTTCTTCTTGAGGAATTCTCTACTAATTCTGGGCTTCTTCTCTCTCCATATAAAGTTGGTAATCATTTTTTCATTCCTTTGAAGAAGGATGATGGTATTGCATTAAACTTATATAGTGCCTTGTATAGAACTGTCATGTTTACTACATTAATCTTCCGATCCACGAGCATAGGATATTTTTCCATTTCTTGAAGTCATTCTTGGTTTCTTGTAGTAGTGTTCTATAATATTCCTCATATAGATCTTTTGCTCTTTTTTTCAGATATATCACTAGATAGTTCAATTTGTGCCTCGCTATTGTGAAGGGTACCTCTTTTTTTATCTCCTCTTCTGTGGTCTTATCTATGTGTACAGCACACCAATCAACTTCTGATTTTTGATCTTGTATCCTACCACTCTGCCATACTCCTCTATTGTTTCCAGTAATCCCTTGTGGAGTTTTTGGGGTTTTCCATATATAGAATCATAACATCTGCAAATAATGATAATTTTACTTCATCCTTCCCCAGGTGTATACCTTCTATGTCTTTTCTTTGCCTTATGCTGTTAGCTAAAAACTCCAGTTCGATACTGAATAAGAGTGGGGACAATGGACATCCTTGTCTGATCACCTTTTTCAGTGGGATTGTGTTTGTCTTTTCTCCATTGACTATCACATTGGCTGTTGGTCTTTCATATATAGCTTGTATTGTCTTGAGGAATTGTCCTACTATTCCTATCTTCTTGAGTGCCTTAAACAGGAATTGGTGTTGGATATTGTCGAATGCTTTTTCGGCATCTATGGATATAATCATGATATTCTTATATTTTTTCCTGTCAATATGGTGAGTGATACTAATGGTCTTTCATATATTGAACCACCCCAGCATTCTGGGAATGAACCCCACTTGATCATGGTGAATTATCTGTTTTATATACTTTTGAATTCTATTGCCAGTATTTTATTAAGGATTTTTGCATCAATATTCATTAGGGATATTAGTCTATAGTTCTTAATTTTTGTGGGATCCTTACCTGGTTTTGGTATCAGTGTTGTACTAGCTTCATAGAAGGAGTTTGGGAGTTTGCCATGTTTTTCTATGCTTTGGAAGAGCTTGTGTAGGGTTGGTGCTTGCTCTTCCCTGAATGCTTGGTAGAACTCTCCTGTAAAGCCATCAGGTCCAGGTGATTTTTCTGTTGGTAGTCCCTTGATAACCTTGTCTATTTCTTCTATTGTTATGAGTCTGTTGAGATTCTTGACGTCCATTGGAGACAATCTAGGAATAGATTGCTTTTCCAAGAATTTGTCCATGTCTTCCAAGGTGTTGAGTTCATTGGAGTATAGATCTTTGTAGTACTGAATGACTATTCTTTTGATTTCATTAAGGTCAGTTGTGATGTCCCCTCTTTCATCCTTTATTCTTGCTATTGAAATTTTCTCTCTCCTTTCTTTGGTTAAGTCTGCCAATGGTTTATCAATTTTGTTAATTCTTTCAAAGAACCAACTTTTAGCAGGGTTAATTTTTTCCATTGTTTTCTTATTTTCTCTTTCCTGAATCTCAGCCCTGATTTTTATTATTTCTTTTCTTTTTCAACTAGTGGGATTATTCTGCTGACTCTGCTGTAGTTGTTGTAAATTCTGTGCCAACGTATCAGTTATGAGACACTCTTCCTTTTTTAGGTGTGCCTGTATTGCAATGAAACTTCTTCTGAAGATTGCCTTTGCTGTGTCCCACAAGTTTTGGTTTGTCATGCTTTCATTCTCATTGGTTTCTAGAAAATTTTAAATTTCATCTCTGATCTGGGCCAGTACACATTCCTTTTGCAATAGACAATTATTCATTTTCTAACTGTTTTCTCTGAGGGATGAACTTTAACAGTAAGAAGAAATAAGTCTAACTAAGAAGAGAAAGAGACTCTTCTTCCTCCTGTGTCCCTCAGTCTATTATCAAAGATTGACATCATGACAGCTGACTCTACAGAAACATTCCAGTATTGCACGCAGACCAGCAATGGTAGATTTGGAACTCAGACACTATAAATTAATATCTGCCTAATTATGCATTACATTTAACTTCGGTCATGAAGAAAACATGAAATCAATAGTATTTTTAAAAAGCTATATTCAAAGAATAGAGAGATGCAGTAAAAAAATCCTCCACTTTTCAGAGTGTGGTTTACTACACTATTTATTATCATGATGGATGAAGAAGCGAATGTCCTAATTGAAAGTGGGGCAGAATTAGGCCTGTGGGTAGGGTATATGACTAGATGACAACAAAATTCAGGATTTAGGAATGCAGAGTGATAATGAATCCAGACTGTTATGCAGTATTTTCTGTAGTGGTCCATTAATCTAGTTCCATAAAATCAGGAGAAAGCCAATAAATACACTTTAGTACAGTAGTACTAAACAGTACTGGTTAGAACAGTAGTGATTGCTGGAGTTATTTACATGATTTAGGAATATAATCAATATTGAATACCTCAAGCTTGTCTTACATGTAGTAGATGCTTAATAACTATTGGTTGAATGAATCAATGGGTGCCCATTATGAGCCAGCTTCTGTGCTACGTGCTGGAAATGCAATGATGTTCAAGACAGTAGTGCATTGTCTATTTTGAAACTAATAAACTTTAGAGTATTTAGACACTCCACTGAACTGAAAGATATGATCAAGGTTCTTATGGGGGAAATAGTTTCATTGTCTATAGATCTCTTGTGTATATGTATATCTCTTTGTTGTCAGACAAACTCAAGTTATTCAGAAGATTTTTTTTCCTTCCTCATTTTTAGCATTCAGTGTGTTGGGCTGTGTATTCTGGAGAAACAAAAACTAATGAAAGATATGTTTATAAGAAAGAACCAATAGAGCCCTCGGGAGCAATAATGAGAGTAGTCACACCATGAGGGTAGGGGGAAGGTAGGAGGAGCAGGGAGAGAAAGAGGTGAACTGATCACAATGAATAATGTACAAGCCTTGTGGGCACCCCCGGAGGGTGATAAACAAAAGAAATGTGAATGAAAGGAGATAGTGGATCGTGCAAAATACGAAAAGAAAAATAATTTACAAATTATCAAGGTTTCATGAGGGCAAGGGAGGGAGGAAAGAAAAAAGGAGTTGATACTAAGGGCTCAAATATAAAAAAAAGATGTTTTGGACATAATGATGGCAACAGATGTACAAACATGATCTATACAATTGATGTATAGATTGCTATGAGAGCTGTAAGAACCCTCAATAAAATGGTTTATTAAATAAAAATGAACACAAGAAATAATACATTAAGAAAGCAATTTATATTAAGGAAGCAGTCTAGCCCTGTCTGATTTAAGTCCATTGAGGAAATGCTTGTTGAAAGCTTCCCCCCACCCTGCCCCAGACGAACAAAGCTGCCAGAAGCAGGAAGGTGAAGCGAGAAGCTGGACGACCACGGACTGGTGGTGCAGACTCACATGAGTCCAGGTCAACAGGAATGTGACAGGCACTCACAGCTCCCAGGGTCAGCAATTCAAATAGATCACCATGCCAGACATTCAAGCAAAATATTGGCCAGAGAAAGAGAATCTGTTCTCCACCAGGTCTCTTAAAAAGAAGTCACTCTGCTAGACCAGGGGATGCACATTAGTATGGATAGGAGCTGGAAACATGGGGAATTCAGGCAGATGATCCCTTCAGGACCATTGGTGATACCAGGAGGGTGGAGGGAAGGTGGAATATAGAGGGGTACTAATTGCAGAGATCTACATGTGACCTCCTCCTGGGGGTAAGGATTGCAGGGAAGTGGGTGAAGGGACATATCAGAAAGTGTATGATATGACAAAATAATGATAATTTGTAAATTATTAAGGGTAAATTATATAGGGAGTGGGGAGGGAGGAGAAATATGGGGAACTGATGCTCAAGGCCTAGGTAGAGGGAGAATGTTTCAAGAATGATGATGGCAACAAGTGTACAAATGTGGTCTGCATACAAGGGATGTATGTGTTGATCATGACCGTAGTTGAATGACCTCCCGATAAAATGATTAAAAAACAACACCAACAGGTCACACCTCCTAGGAGATGTCACTAGGCTATTATTTCTCCTTAATGGTACAACAAATTGCCAGAAAAAACCTAAACATCATACCAAGTTCCTTCTTTTTGTCCAATTTTCCACTCATATTAAGTAGAGATTTTTTTGAAACTCTAAGAACCACATTAGAATACTGGCTCACACACTGAAGAGAAAGAAACCAATAATTAAATCAATCCATGCTACTATGAATCATGTCCTCTTACTTTCCACTTTATACCTTCTATTGTTACCTTTTGCTCTATTCAATAATGCTGTTTCCTTCTTTGTTTGAATCTGTAGAATATTTAAATATGTAGTTACGATTTGTCTCACAAATATGACCTAGCATGCTAGGCCAAATGTTTCTTATGATTAGCATTATTATCTCAAATTTCTATGCTACATATGTGTGTTTATATTGTGTGTGCTTTATGTTATGTGTGTAGGCAACTTTAACTACCATATCAATTTAGTGTTTCATATTTACACCTCAGATCTCTATTCTGAAATATGATATAAAGAATAGTCAAAATATAATTATTCCAAATGTATTTTACCCTTATTCATAATTAAGAGTTACTGGTAATTATAAAGCATAAATTTGAAACAAAGAAGAATAATCAATAGTTAGAAAGCATGGCCTGCATAATAAAAAAAGAAGATCATATGACAAAATTTGTTAAGACCGAAAACATATTCATTGAAAATGCCTTTTCAACAACATAAATGGAGACTATACATATTGACCTCAATGAATATCATCCACAGAAATCAAATTAGCTACATTTGTGGAAAGAGACAAAGAAAAATCCCAGTGTGATTGATCAGGGCAATACCAAGTGTAAACTTTAGAAAAGGCCATCCATTGTTCATACAAGTTCAAATTGAAGCTGATGAAAATTAACAAAAGTCCATGAGAATCAAAATATGACTTTTGGCTTATGCCACCTGAATTTGGAGCCCACTTCATGAGTAGTTTTGATATACTGATCAATAATGACCAATAAGTTGGTGAATTATAGAGTTATATTAAGTGCACATGCACAAAGAAAGTGAAAGATCCCTAAAAAGACAAGGAACAAAGAAAAGATCAAAATGGATGTTAGAAGAGAAGCTGAAACTCCCTTAAGTTAGAAGTGAGAAAATCTAAGTGAGAGGGAGAAATGATACATTAAAAATGCTGCATGAAAAAATCCAAAGGGCAGTTTGAGGTGAATTAAATATTGTAATGGATTCATGAAGAACTAGAGTTAGCAGACCAAAAGGGAAAAGCATGCTTGACATGTCTCAAACTGAAAGCACTAAAGGAAAAAACCAAGCCTCATATATTTTAGGATTCTATTAGCAAAATATTGAACAAACTTGGAATCATCAAAAGAAGATGAAAAGACTCAGAGAATCACAATCCAAAAAGATTTGGTTAGTGTTCACCCACTTCAGGAAGTAGCATATGATCAAGAAAGAAACCCAAGTAGCACTAAAGGCATTGACACTCTCCAAAAAAGGTTCCAGGATTTCATAGAATACTAAGTGATCTTTTTTCAACCAACAAACACAGTGTTAAGGTTAGAGGCATTGGGGATTATGGCATAGAGACTATTGAAGAGAGCAAGTGAGCCAGACTACGATCATAGGCCAAGGAAAGGAAAGAATGAGCAGAACAGAAGAACACCATGAAGACTGTGGGTCTATGAGGCAGAGATGCCAGCAGAAAGGCCATGGGACCATGTGACTGATGTGACTGGCCACATGCCCACAATAGAATTGTGGCTCCAGACTATAGAGAAGTGTTCCTTTGGATTTACTCTTTCCTGACCCTACCTCTTAACTTCTATCACAAATCCCCATGAATACAAATTTTCCCTGAGAGTTCTGAGGGGCCATTGCACTAATTATTGAACCTAGCATAGAAATAAAGTGCCATGGTCAGAATGGCTGGTATCAAAGTATGCATCAAAGAATGATGCAGTGTGATGTCATGTCTGACCCCTCCCACATGGGAAATGGCTTCCTTCATGCCAGTTTTACACATATATTCATGTCTATTTTGAAGAATAAGAAAGGTGATTGATCCTTCAGAATACAAACAGGAAGTATGGAACAAAATCATTAATATCACATGCAGGTGAAATTCACTAATATCACATGCAGGTGAAATTTTTCTGTAGATCATTCTAACATGGATTCTAAGCTTATATTGAAGCTAATTGCCAGAAATTGAAGCCAAATTCAGAAGAGAGCATTGACCGAAGGATAACATTACTAAGACCTGATGAATCTTGGATGAAAGCAGAGAATACCAGAAACTTGTTTATTGACTATGCAAAGGCATTGCCTGCGAAGACCATACAAATATGAATAACATTGAAAGGAATAAAAATTTCAGAACACTGACTTGTGCTCATGTGAAACTTACATAGAGCTAGATCAAGAAGTAGTTTTTCCAACAGAACAAGGGGATAACACACGGTTTACAATTAGTCAAGGTAAACATCACAAAGGACACAGCTTTCACCATGGATAAAATCTCAACATAAAGAAAACAAAGATTCTCATAAGAACATCAATAAATAATATCATAATAAATGGAGAAAAGATCAAAGTTGCCAAGGATTTTGTTTTATGTGGATTCACAAGGAATACCTCTGGAGACAGCAATTAGGAAACCAGTGTACCTCATTGGGCTAATCGGCTGGAAAATATCCCTTTGGAAACTCAAAAGCAAAGATGTCCCTTTGAGAACCAAGGTGAATTTGACTCAAGTCATGGTGTTGTCCATTGCCTCAGGTACACATGAAAACAGGACTATGGATAAGGAAGACCAAAAAGAAAATTGATGACTTTGAATTATGGGGTTAGCAAAGAATATTGACTTTACCACAGGTTGCAGAAATAAGCTAGTCTTGAAAGAAGTTCAATTCAAATGATCCTTAGAGGTGAGGGCAGAAAGATTTCATCTCATGTCCTTTGGACATATTTTTGGGACCATGAAGAAGGCCACCATGTCTGGTAAAGAAATGGGCCTATTGAAAAAAGGGAACACTCTAAAGCAGACTGATGGCCACAGCGTCTGCAACGATCGATACTACCAGAGTCATTAGTTTGAAGATGCTGCACTACCTGTCTACCCAAAATCTAACAACAATGAAATCTCTTAAGATAAACACTCGAGGAAGTTTAACTCTAATATTTAAAATCGCAGTGTAGTAATCTCTAGTAGTACCCAGCAGCTTTGGTGTCACAGTGGTGAAAGCACTCAGGTGCTAACCCAAAGGTCAGTGGTTTGAAGCAGGCAGCTGTTCTGTAGGAGAAAGCAAGGACACATGGCCTTCGTAAAAAAGGAGCCAGAAGTTCTACTCTCTCCTGTAGGTTTGCTCTGAATCAGTGACAATTTGATGACAGTGGATTTAGACACAGAGACTCTACAGTTTTCTACTTTTTAAAAAAATTGTAGAAGCACTAGTTTGTTTTTTCCTTAGGTGTACTCTCATAAAGTTATCATTCATTTCACTATTCTCATTTTACACCCATATTAGTCACATACATAGCTGCAGTTATTTTCTGCCAAATTTATTCTTCCTCAAGTCTCCCAACCAGTGAATGGGCTAGTCAAAATTTGGGGGATGCTTTATAACTATCTTAATACCTTTCTAGTACGCTTTCAGGATCTTCATCATTTCCTTGAATATGTTTGATATAAGTGTTTTAGAGAGAAAAAATATTGAAACTAGATTTTGAAAGAGTTATGCAAAATGGGACCTATGTGTGTTTGCAAATATGTGCTGGACATGTAGTGGGTAGGATCACTTTATCTCTCTCTCCATCCATCCATCCATCCATTTTAGTAGAGCCTTTTGATGTGCATTGTCTTTCATCCATCTGGCTTACAAGGATTGAGTCCAAGCCTGAAACACCTCCTCACTATTTACTTATGCTGAAAGACATGGCCATAGGAATTCACCGGAATCTTGGACTTACTGACAGGTGCTGACTGCTATCAGTCCGGACTCCACCTCTCCCAATGGACACAGTTCAAAAGTGATTTCATAACTCCCAGTGCTTATTTCGAAGTGGAAATCTCAGATTCATCCACAAAAGCTAAATAAATTTTATTTCAAAGATACATAATAGTGTCTGTATGAATTACTAGGTATTTATTTCTGTGCCCAAAAAAATAGAAAGAAAGAAAAAGATCCAGCAAACATGCAAAACTGCTTTGGACATGGTGGTAGAGGAAACCTGTGCCCTGTGACATTTGATTCCTGGCTTTTATATTTAAGGTTTTTAGGAGATGTCTGGTTTTGGCTGATTGCCAATGCAAGTTTGTAGTTTTATGTCAAATGCTTGAGTTATTCAATTAAAAATATTCGTGTAAATGAGCCAGCCAAGCCTGCAGAAATTAGCAATTCATGTAAAATGGATTGCATTTTTACTGGAACATGACCAACGCTATAAATCTAATCCTGGAGGCAGTTGTCCAGATACGTGCTAAAGCTGTGGGATTACTGGCCAAACTACTCATTTTCTGTTCACACAGAATAGCAAAGAGTACCAAATCCTATCTATGCTTCGTTTCCAAGCGAGAACTTCATTATTTAGGACCCGAGGAACCCGAGGGATGGAGTGGCTACGGTTTGAGCTGGTTCACCTGGTTGGAAGTTTGAAACCAGCAGCAGCTCCATAGAAGAAAGACTGGATTTTCTACTCTTAAGCATTCATAGTTTGGGAAACCCACAGGTATCACTGTGAGTCATAATTGACTTGCTGGCGGGAAGTTTGATTATATTTATTTTAGTTTTTGTGCAGATCCCACCTCCGTGATCTCTGTTTCCGCTGTACTCTTTCATTAAACAGTGTGGCACTTTTCCTTCCCTGAAACTTTTAAATGAGGGAGTGTGTGCACGCGCATGTAGTTTAACTATTTCATAGAATTTTCAAGGCTGTAGTTCTCAGACCAGGTTTGTTAGTGGGTTTTCTGAGGAGTTTCTGGATCAATTCCAACCACCAACCCTTTCCACGGTAGGCAAACATTCAACCGCAACTCCAGAGAAGCTTGCTGACAACCCCTGGGTGTGCAAATGCCACAGCCTTCCTTGTCAATGGGAGATTTGAAGCACTTCATGCAAATTTGAAGATCTTTTATGAATTTCCCCCCCTTTAATCTGTATTTAATCTGTATGACATCCTTATTGAAAAGGCTCAGTAATCTGCCATCTTCTAGTTCACTGGGACTCATGACAAAAGCAGCAATTGTTCCTGGGGGACATATATTCCAAATTCTCTCTATTTGGGGGGGGGGCATCACTGCCCTCAGGTGGTGGGAGTAGGAGGTCCAGCCTTTGCTCCGTGGAGCTGGAATCAAACCTTCATCCCAGTGGGCTGCAGTCCCGCACAAAACCACTAGGCCACCGGGGCTCAGTCCTCATTTTTTTTTTTTTTTTGCTCCAAGTGAGTAGAAATAAATCATTGTTGGATGGCACCTAGAAATTTTTTAGTACTCCAGGCCATAGTAACTTTGAGTTTTTGATGTATGTTATGCATTTGGTTACAACATCTAAGAATTACATTGGTATTTCACTTCTTTTAGTTAAATGAGGACACTTAAGTTAAAAGGAAATTGATTTTAAAATATAGTCTCCAAAGAAAATATAGCCCCCATGTCTTAGTCCAGGTAGACTAGAGGAATAAGTTTCATAGACACGCATAAGGAAAGGGTTTATATACAAAAGGAATGTGACACTAAGAAGGCATCCCCATCCAGTCCAGTAGAAAGTCGTAAGTCCAATATTAACCCATATGCCCAAAATCAGTCTACAAAGTCTCCTTCCGACTCACGAAGTCACAGGTCAGTGGGTGCAGAATTCTGGTGCTGGCAGGGGTCTCCCCATGGCTCCTCACTTCCAGAGCTCAGGTCCATCAACAGCTCCAGCTTCAGAGGTCTGGCTCCATCAGGGCAAAGCCGTGTGATCTCTCCGCCAGCTCCTCCAGCTTCTCAGAAGCTGCCATCTTGTCTATCCGGTGACTTACCACCTCTGAGACTAACTCCACACAACTGGGGAAGATAGCTTCTCATCTTCATGAGGGAATTATTGCGGGGTTTCCCAGAAGTCTCAGGAGAAAGCCATGCCCACTTAGATGCCTCATTGGCTACTCAATGGCAATCTCCAGATTAACAGGCTAGACTCCACCCCTACATCTCAATCATAAAATTAACATAAGCACATGACTGCCACACCCCAAGTTAAATATAACTTCCAAAAGAAATTCACTGCCTTCCACTTGACTGGTGGTTTCAAGCAGCCACCTTGTACAAGTCCAACTCTTAAACCAAAATGCCACCAGGGCTATGGAAACTCAGAACAAATGCTTTCTTTTCCTTAGTCCCCTGATTATTAACAAATACACTCAAAATTTATTTATAAAACAGAGGCCTTTTGTATAAATTTCCAAGTGGGTAGTACAAGTCTTCCAGTGGCATTGTTGGAGAAAGATGAGGCTTTCTGCTCTTTCAGAGATGTACAGCCTTCGACACCCTCAGGAGCTGCTCTACTCTGGCTGATGCTGTTCTTTGAGTTGGAATTAACGACAGAGTCTTTGAGTTGGAATTTAGCCAACGACAGTGGGTACTGAGCATTAAACCAAGTTCACTGCCATGCAATAAGTGCTTACACATAGTGGCCTTACAAGACAGGGAAGAACTGTCCTTATGAGTGTCTGACTGTAAATCTACGAGAGTAGAAAGCATGGCCTCTCCACTCACCTGACAGTATTCCTATGTGTAACCATTATGCTGCCAGGAGTCATGCATGGAAAATGAGTGGAACACACCAAAAATGTTTTTTAAAAATTCCCAATCAAAAATTTCTCTCCCCAATGTGTTGAGACAAGACATTGAGAAGCAAAGGTTGGGATAACAGTTAGGAGACTACATTTACCTACAGCTTCCACAATGACAGCCAAATCACTAAATTCACATGGAACACAGTAATGTATCCTTCATAAACACCTCTAAACTAGTTAGGAACTCTTGTGGATTTAGACTGGTCTGACTGTTGGTTGGCTGTGAGATCCACTAATTTAGACCAAACTTAGTTGAGTTGTGTATGCTCTACACATTTCTCCTCTTACAGTCTTTTTTTTGTGATATCAGAGGAATTGTAACAGATCCTGTTGGTGCCCTACCAACATCTCCAATATGTCAGCATTCTGTGCACACAGGATCAGCTTTCCACTGCCAGCATCTATCTCTCTGGCCACTGGAATTCATCCTTCATGGGTGCAACCAGCAAGAAACTTGGGGAAATTTATGTCCTCTATCTCAAAAAAAATGATTGAAAAGAATAGATATACAATGACTATAGCTCTCTGATAGAGGATATTATTCTGAGGTATATGATGAGCTAAATCTCATCAATAGAATTAAGAACCTCACATCCAGGGTTACCTCACTTGCGAGTATACCCTTTATTGACTAGATCCCATTTCCAGTCTGACTTCAATCCTCCTCTCCACAATCAAAAACTTTTCTCAGAGCCTATCCAGGAGAACCCAAACTGACACAAGGGTGTTCTGAGCCAAGAGCTACATTTTATTTTATTCTTCAATTTTCAAAACTACTTTTTGGCATCAAGGACCTGCTTTAAGTTCTCTGAAGCATGAGCATAATGTGAGATAGAATTCCTAACTAATGACAAAATAAGATTTTGTCTGGTTAAGGCATCTTTAGGGGAGAATTCTTTGTTTTTTTAGACATAGCTGCTAAGCTACAGGAGAAAGCCATAAAACTAATCTGCTCCTTAGCTATTAAAAAGATTTTTTCCTAGTTTATATTCATAATTGAATCTAACAAGATAATCATATGTTATTTTGTGTAGTGTTCTTGACCCAAACTGAGATTCTTAGATCTGTAGCTTATTTTCAGAAATATAAATACCTCTACTATCCTTGATCTTTCCCTCGTGGGGAGAGATTGATTACCAGAACCAGAAAATCAGAATAATGTTAACATCTAACCCAATAATTGGGACTTATCATTTGGGTCAAAATACACAGGACATTATTTTTCTCTCTCTCTTCAGCTCACACCTTTTGACCTTCAGAAGTTGCTTGTGGAGAATTTCCTTGCCTATTTCTTATTTTTTATAAACCTCTTAGATATCAAGTGAAAACAGTAAATTTCAGTGAGAGCTGAGAATGCCAGAAAGATGCTTATTTATGTTTTATTGTCTATGTCAAGGCATTCAACTGTGTGGATCATAACAAGCTATGTAATTCCAAGAAATCCACTGTGCTCATATTGAACTTTTACATAGATCAAGAGACACTTGTGAAAATAGGGCAAGAGAATGCCGTGTAGTTTAAACAGGAACATTTCTTTTCCAGTAATTATTAATAACAAACATGCAAGCATAAGGTTTGTAGAAGACACTAATTGTCTTACAGGTTGTGTGCATGTGTGTTTTGATCGTTTGGCTGAGCATGGGTGATAGCTTCTATAGACATTACTTGTATATTGATCAACTTTAGTCAAGTAACCCTACATTCCCGGCAAGTTAATGATTTTCAACCCAGTGTTGTTAGGTGACTTCAAGTCGGTTCTGTGTCATGGCAGCCCTATCTATGCACAATATTAACAGGCAGAAAAATAATTATACAATAAAATATAACATTACCCACTCCTACAGAATCATCAGAATTGTTACTATGTTTGGGCCCATTGTCGTAGGTACTATGTCATTCTATCTCTGTAAGGAAGCCCTAACCCGAACAAACCCACAGCCATCGAGTGAATTTTTACTTATAGTAAACCTTACAATTTGAGGCAATTTAGACCTTTACTGGAACAGAGAGCCTCAGTTTTCTCCCACAGAGATGCTTGTGAGTTTTAACCACTAACCTTGCAGCTAGAAACCCAAATTTTATCCCCCTGCATCTGGAGGGCTTCTCCTTTTCTGTCCAGGTCCTGTGTCCTGATTAGACAGAAATGAATCTAGGATAAAGCTTCAATTTGACTAAAGCTGCTTTGAAACTCAAATTGTACTCTGTTGCACTTCTCTGGGAGAAAACTTG
This sequence comes from Nesogale talazaci, assembly GCA_004026705.1. NCBI lineage: Eukaryota > Metazoa > Chordata > Mammalia > Afrosoricida > Tenrecidae > Nesogale > Nesogale talazaci. Next base: position 13,438 of record PVJH01033203.1, read on the forward strand.
AGTGGGGTTTTCTATATGTTGATGGACTGCATTTATGCTCTCAGTCAATGAAAAGAGAAGAAAAAACACGTTCAAAGGCAAGTAAACAGCCATTTGAAGGTCTTACGTGGTTGTATGGTAGGAGAAATAAAGTTCTCAAACTTAATGTGCCTTGGGAACTATTAAAAACAGCATCCTACAAAACATCAAACAGCCTTTGATTAGCTAGAGATGTCTACTGTAAAACAACCTAATATAATTAAAGCTGGACCCATGATGAACATTTAAAAATATTCTAACTTCTGCCCCAAATTTGGAATCATGTTTATTATTTGGCTCAGTTTAACCAATTATTTATGCTGTTTACCCTAGGCTGTCTTATTACAGAATAACTCTAGTTATTAAAAATGCTTCTTTGAAGTTCTCAATATAGATTCAGATTCTGTCTCGTTAGCCCTTTCCTCTTACTAGTCCTAGTTCTGCTCTCCAGAATTGCACCACGATACTTTCTGCAAGGCTCTAGATCTGTGCTACCTAAGCTAGTAGTTACTGGTCTCTCAGCAGTGGCTGCACCCACGGGCCTCGGCATGACAACAACTGTGAAGATGGCACAGGATCAAGACAGTGTTTCCATCTGCTGTGTTAAGGGTCCCTGTGAATCAGGGATGACTTGATAGTACCCAACAAATATAACAACTGGCTATGCAAGACGAGGGTGCAATTGAAATGTAGCTGGTATACATAAAAAACTGAATTTCAAGAGAGCAAATGCTTTGAGAATAATGACGGCAACAGGGGTATGAAGGTGCCTGACACAATGTATGTATGTATGTATGTATTGTGATAAGTGTTGTACGAACCCCCCCCCAAAAGTGATTTATTAAATAAAATTTTAAAATGCCCATAAGTACATACTGATATAAGTAATGAAGTAAAATTTAAATAGAAGAGGAGGAATGGAGCTTCTTTAAAGAAGAATTCTAAGTAATAAACATAGATGAATTGAGGAAAACAGAAAATCACAATTAGGTAATTGCAGCAATAATTGCTGCAGGCAAGATTTACTGAGAATGTGCAAATTAGCAGGCAAAACTGTAAAGAGAAACAGAATAGTACTTATCTCCCAAGTATTTTAAATTCCTGTCATTTAAATTCATTTATATAAATCTTTTACAATTTTCCCTCAGAGGTTGAGTTTAATTCTCCTCCTCTTTGAATATGTGATAGAACTATTCTTTCAAAGATAATAGTCTTTTCTTGCTGTTGGATTTTATTGTGTTAATTTCTACTCCCAGTGGCCCAGGGTGACAGAATAGAACAGTCTCATATGGTTCACTTGGTTGAAATCTTTACAGGAGCAGAACTCCAGATCTTTGAACCATTGAGGGAGTTCTAACCACTAATATCAACCTCTAACACCATGGCTATCCACTGTATTATGATTCATATTGACCCTGTAGGACAGATTAGAATTGTTCCATAGCATCTCCAAGACTATACATCTACATGGGAAGAGAAAGCCTAATCTTTTTCATTAATTGAAATTAGTAGGATTGAACTACAGATCTTGTGATTAGTAAGCCAAGGAGGGGAAAGACATAGCTATTGAGTTAAAATATCAGTGATGCACCACTTTTTGTTGTTGTCTAGAGTGCATTCTGGTTTATTAATTGTCTTGTTTAATAAGCATTAAAAAAACAAACAAACTGAATTTTAATGTTATTGAAACGCATCTCCTTCTTATTTATTGAATTTTATTAAATCTTCTTCCAAGTGACTAATTTGTTTCTTCCCACTTTCTACTTCTAGAAGATAACTAAATTCCTACAATATCCATAACTTCTAGTATCTCATTTTTCCCTCTTTCTCCCCTCTGCATTATGTTTTCTCTTCACTATCTGTGTAAAACTTGAGTTCTAGAATTGGTCCCAATAGTTCAAGGTATTTTAATTAGTTCAGAATATACTAAATCTATCATCCTACTTGAAGTGATCACTGGAGTTTACAGACTATCATTTATTTGCATTTATATCTGATGTCAATGACACACTTCATATTTGATTGACAGTAAGTAATTACCTTCAGTGAAATTGCAGGAATTCAGAATTAAAAAAAAGATTCCTAGAACCAACTAGTTCAATAGTCCTCATGATTTATTTTAGACAATGGATTCCACATCTAAAGGAAATTTTTGTAGATGAAAAAGCAGGTCATTCTTGTCCTTTTTGTTAAAATAAGAATGGGTTAATTGACCCTTAATTCCTGACTCAATAGATATCTGCCTACTGCATACATATCAAAGGGTTTTGGAAATTTCAGTATTCATCCAGCCTGCCATTTCAGAGTTTGATGTAGAGGAATAACAAGGGTGCCATGATACTCATAATTTCTATCTTGAAGTCTTCTACTTGAAATACTTAAGGAGCATCTATGGTTGCATAATGAAGGATAAACTCAAGTTGAACAAACAACTGATGACTAAGCATTCCTTCATTGTTTTCGGAACACAAATTAGATTTCATAATAATGGATTATTTTATATTATTTTCTTAAAGATTTAAGATCATTCATAAATGTTTTAATATATTGGCAATATGTTCTTTTATAAGCCTATGTGGTAATAGCCAAACATTTGGCATCAACCAATTGAAAACATGCTAAAATTTTTTCCTTAATCTTTCAGTATAGCAGCGAACACTTTGTTCGCTTTCAAATGATTTTGATTCCTCAAATTTTCTTTGACAGACAATGTAAAACTTTGATCTGGTTAGGCATCACCTGGGTAGTCAATTGAAAATACAGATTCTTGCCACTCATTTCTAGACATTCTGAGTGCACACATGCCCAACAAGTCCCAGGACTCTGTATTTTTAGTCAACCTCCCAAGTAATTCTCATACTAGCAGTCCCCACTGACAGTTTGAAGGATATGGGCCTCTGTCATGATTGGTAGCAAATAATAGGGGAAATATGACTTCACAAGTAACCCTATAACTGAAGAATGGTATTAAATTTTTACTTTAAAGACTTGCAAGAATGAGTTTTAAAAGCACGGGTCCTACCTTAGTATTCAGAATCCCTGTTCTTCTATAGCCTTACACAATGTGTGTCATGTGGCTGGCTCTCCTGAGCCCGGCAACAAGGAAATTGTCACTGCTATTCCAGTGCCATCGTGCAGTTCTTGGAAACAAAACCACTTGTTTTGCATGTGACCTTGTCCATATCACGAGGCAGCCCCTCGGCCTCACTTGCTGTGATCTGTCATCAGCCTGAGCAAGGCGGGCCGCTCCACTGTAGTCCCGACACATGATTGCTCTGGCTTCAACCTGGTTTCCCTCCTTAGCTTTTGTTCTTCATTATTTCAAGCCTTGTTCACATATTTCATTGAGACGGGACAGAGAAAAACAACTGTTGGGATAATGAGGCTGAAAATTAATAATCTCCTTTAATAAGCTTTCTCTCTTGCTGGTGCCTTTTGATGAATATATCTAAGCTGTGGGAAGGTGAACTAATATAAAGGCCAAAAAGGGCTTCCTCATTATTCAAATTCTGAGAGGAAGATGAAAATTTAATGTCATCGACCAAAAACTATTGAAAGTGAACAGGCACTCAGCCCCTTTCCCAATAAAATATCTGGAACAAGTTTAGAAAGCTTTCATGGTTGTTGCAATTGTTCTATTACATCAGCAGATAGTTAAACCACCCTGAGGGAAAGGTAGTGGGTGGTCAGTTTTTTAACCATTTTCAACTGAATAGCCACTATCCAATGCGGTGAGCGAAGCCAGTTTGGGGAAGGCAGCTTGAAAAGGGTCCATAGCAGTTAGTGTAAGACTTAGGCTAGCTTACCTTCCACGTCCTTCCTTGGTCTTGGCTGAGTAATATGTCTACTAGAATTTAAGTGTGTTTAAATTAATTGAATTAAATTAAATTTTCCAGTCATACTAACCACATTTCAAAAATCAATAGTCACACATAGTTTATTTATCTATTTGTTTGTTTGCCTATTTCCTCCTTTTTTGTCCCCTCCTAGTTCTTACCATGTTTTCTAAACAGAGCAAATAGCCAACATTTCTAGCTGAAATTTTATTTATTTCCATTTTGGGGTGGCATCACTGCCCTCTGGTGGTTGTGGGAGCTACCCAGCCTTGCTCCTGGAAAGCCACTGCTGGATTTGAACTGCCAAGACATTTGAACGGTGGGGCGCAATCCCGCACTCAACCACTACGCCTCCAGGTCTCAGTCCTGAAATTTTAATTAAATTTTGGTTACCCATCCTATCTGAACAGAAAACATAAGAAAGTATCATCTGTGGAAAATGCTGTTGAACTTATTTGCTTCTGATAACAACTAAATTAATATGGTTTTGAGAAAAGATATGTTCTACAAATAGAATTTCATGTTAGTGGTCCAGGTTTGTGAAGAGTGTGATGCATTTCTAAAGTATGGGTATGTATTTTTTTGGGGGGCAATGTTACAAACATTTTAATCTGAGAAATCCCCTAGGTCAGAATATGGTTTCATGTACATTTTTGTCATTTCATTTTCAATGCATGTACAAAGTGAATTATCTAAAAAATGGTTTAAAGAATTACTTCACTAAGATTTAGGAGTTACTTGTAGTTAAGAAATTAAATTGATTGTGAAAATAACTTTGGTGAGTGACTCTTTCCCAACCACAGCTTTACTTATTCATACTGTGATTATCAATGACTTGGCAATCAGTCTGTTGTGGTAGATCCATAGTGTGGTTTTTCAAGGAAACTGCCATTTCCTCAATCATTCCTTTTGTCATGATGACAGCAATCAGCACTGCTGGGGCCGGGAGCAGAGCCACATGGGAAGCTCTGTGGGTATGAGCTTGGAGGCATTTGGTGTATCATCAATTTCTTCTCATGAATAAATATGCCTGAGTTAGTTAAGCAAGGTTGACATCTTCCTCAAGTGCAAGAATTTCCCATGGTTTCTGTTCTCCTGAAATCATTTCCCCACCCCCTTAACAATTCAAACCTTTCCCAGTCTCTTTTTTTAAAATATAGATTTTATTGGGGGCTCTTACAACATTTAATACATTGTTCGTATTAAGCATATTTGCACACATGTTGACACATTCATCTACATTGTCTACTTGAACCCCTCCAGCATAAGCTCCTCTTCCCCTCTTTCTTCTAGTTCTTTATTTTTTTAATTCCAACTCCCCATATTTCCACTTCCCCCTTCTCCTCCCCCATGAACTTGCAATAATTTACAAATTGTTATTACCTCTTCATATCTTACATTGTCTAATGTGTCACTTCACTCACTGCCCCCCACCCTGTTGTCCACACCCCAGAGAGGAGTTCACATGGAGATCCAAGAAATTCATTCCCCTTTTCTACTCCACCATCCTCCACCCTCCCAGTGTCACCACTCCGCACTAGTCTCAAGGGATTATCTATCCTAAATTTCCACGTTTTTGACTCCAATGTGTATCCCCTGGTCTAGCCAAATCTGTCTGGCAGAATTGGGATAATGATAGCTGGTGGGAGGAAACGTTTGAGAACATTTCATTGCTATGTATTGGGTATGTATTTTTATTTACAATGGGCCTGGCCATTTTCCCCATAATCATCTTGGGACTGATTGACTATAGCAGAATAATTTCGATGATTTCCCATGGAAATTTGATTTATGAAATCTTAGTTGTACAATAGATAAAGCCTTGGCTGCTAGCCAATAGGTTGGTGCTTTGAATTCAAAAGTCATTTGTTGCAAGAAAGCTGGGGCAGCCAGCACTTCTAGAGATTTGTACCTTTGCAAAATCTGTAGGGCAGTGTTATTTGTCTGCACGGTGGCTATGAGTCAGACTCAGCTCTGTGGCAGTGGGACTTTTAAATTTTGAGTGCAAAAGTAGTCATTTTAAATTATGCTTTTAAATTATTGCATGGGTATTATCTGATTAAGAAAATTTACAAAGTAAACTTACAGAAATAAATTTCCATTTTGCAGGAAAAGAAGTGCATGTTTCATGTTAAACAATTTAACGTTTTTGTTGAATAAGAAATTTCCCAAATAACAAGAGTTTTAATGCAACTAAAATCCATCCAGATAACATTTTGTTTAGGATCTTACATTTCCAAGCAAGAATATCAGTTTTCACCATATTGTTTCAAGAGCATATGGATCCACCCTCTACTTGCAGCTCAAAATAACTGCTTTCTAGGTTCTTGCCAGAAATTTTTAACCTTCAACTTTTTATAAGTTAGCTTTTATAAAATTGTCTGGTTGCAAAGATGTAATTTTGGGAGTCCCATGTTCAATTTTATCCTTCTTATGCAAGGAAGAGAGTGCGAGGAAAAGTTGTGGAGCATCTGCTTGACCATGGCCTGGTCACTATCTTCATTCCTATCCATTCAGGGGAGGCATCAAAGAGGTAGATTGGTACAGAATGCTAAGTGAATAACTGAGGCAATACTTTTATGTTCTGAGAGGTTTGAAGTGATTCTTTTTGTTGTAATTGGTTAAGTTTGGAGCTGTTAATTGAAAGGTCATTGATTTGAACCCACTAATCATTTCATGGGAGAAAAATCAAGCAGCCAGCTTACATAAAGAAGACCATCTTGGAAACCCAGTGGAGCCATTTTGTTCTACTTGACAGGGTCACTAAGAGTCAGAATTGGCTAGACTACAGGGAGACTTGGTCTGATTTTAGTTCAGAGCTTTAAACATTCCGTACTTGAAGATAGAACTTGTTTGTAAAGTGTAAATCCCATGTTTTCCCAACCTCATTGTGTGGTCCATGTTCAAACCCAACTATAAGACCATACTTATTTTACACCCACAGCAACACTACAAGATGGTGGTTTGACCTTGGTATAGAGCCATTGTGCTGATCTTTAAGAGTCTTTCTCTTTTTTGTTGTCCTTTCACTTTGTCAGTCAGTCTCTCCTGACTATACTTTCAATATATGTAAGATGAAGTCTAGCTATCCTTGCCTCTAAAGGGCACTCTGCCTTTATTTCTCCCAATACAGACGAGCTTATACTTTTATCACTCCAAGGTTCTTTCAATTTTCTTCTCCATTACTTCAATTCAAATGTATCTATTCTTCTTTGATCTTCCATATTCAATGTCATACTTTCACATGATTCTGACACAACAGAGAATATCACTGGATCAAGTGCAGCTTAGTCCTCAAAATAACATCCTTGCTCTTCAATACTCTAAACAAGTCCTGTGCAACAAATTTACCTAAGGCAATATATCTTTTGACCTCTTGACTGCAGAATCCATGAAAATAAATTGTGAACCTAAATAAAGCAAAATCCCTGAAGAAAATCAAGCTTTTCTTCATTTATCATGATGTTACCTATTGGTCCAGTTGTAAAGCTTTCCGTTTCCTTATATTGAATGACCGCCATACTGAAGGCCCCTAGATCTTCATCAGCAAGTGCTTCAAGTCCTCCTCCAATTCAGAAAACAAGGTGTGTCATTTGCATATAGCACATATATTTCTTCCATCCTTATGTCACATTCTTCTTCATATAATCTAGCTCCTTGGATGATTTGCTCAGCAGACAGATTGAACAAGTATGGGGAGAAGACAACCTGCATACACACCGTTCCTGACTTTCAAACATGCTGTATTACAGGTCCTTGATCTGCTTGCACAACTGACTCTTGATCCCAGTGCGAGCTCCGAAAGAGCACAATAAATCTCCATTGTTTTCAAGGTTCACCAGTTTGTTATGGTTCACACATAGAATGACTTTGCAGAGTCAATAAAACACAAGTAAGCATCTTCCTAGCGTTCTCTGCTCTGAATCAAGGGTCATCTGACTTTGGCACTCTTTCTTATCCCAGCACTTTTTCTAAATCTTGTCTGAAACGGTGGCAGTTTCCTGTCAATATACTCCTACAGCTTTTGTTGGATGATCTTATGTAACATTTTATTTGTCAGTGAAATTGTTATATAGTTTGATGATTCTTTTTGGTCACCTTTCTTTGGAATGGGCACAGCTATAAATCTCTTACAGCCAGTTGGCTAGGTAGCTATCTTTCAAAATCCCTCGCATAGACAAGTGAGTGCTTCCAGCGCTTCTTCTGCTTGCTGAAATATTTCAATGGGTACTCTATCGATTCCTGGAGGCTTGCTTTTGGGTAATGAATTCAGTGCAGTTTGAACTTCTTTTAACCTCATTGGTTCTTGTTCATATGCTGCCTCCTGAAATGGAGAATGGTCAACAAGTTCTTTTTGGTACAGTGACTGTGTATTCTTTCCATGTTCTCTTGATGCTTCTACTTTGGTCAATAATTTGTCTATAGAATCTTTCAAAATTGCAATCTGAGGTTTAACTTTTTCCTTGAGATTTTTCATTTTCAGATGTGTTCTTCCCTCTTGATTTTCTAATTCT
>PVJH01033204.1:0-21815 GCA_004026705.1 Nesogale talazaci
TGATCACTGAAGACAAAGTGGGTGTCTAAACAAATGTGGTGAAGAAAACTGATGGTGTCTGGCTATCAGAAAATGTAACATCTGTGTGTTACATTAGGTAGACTAGAGAAACAAATCCACAGACACTTATATGTATATGAGAAAATTTTATATACAGGGTAAGTGTACATTAAGAAAGCCTCCCAACCCAGTGCTATCCAAGTCCATAAGTCTAACATTAGTCCCAGTCTACAAAGTTCTCCTCAGTCTCAGAAAACACGCGCAGTGATGCTGACTGCAGGAGGAAAGCCGAATCAGTGAACATATAAGCATCTCGGCACTGGCAGGGGTCTCCATGGCTGATCCAATACCAGGGTGGCATCAGGGTAGATCCATGTGGCTTCTCCTCCAGCTAGACATTTGCTAGCTGACGCAGGTAACCGGCTAAGGCAGCTGCACCCTGGTCCAACCATCAGAAAACAAAGAGACCTGAGAACTAGAAAGGTGAGGTTCACCGAGTCATTTATCTCTTCACCTTCCATGTGTTTATCCACAAGGTTGGCACCATAAACCTTAACTATCTCAAGCTGGAAACACAGGGAACCCAGGACAGATAAACCCCTCAGGACTAATAATGAGAGTAGAGATACCAGAAGGGACTGACAACAGAAAAGCTAGTGAAGGGAGATATCGGTCAATGTAAAACATGACAAAATAATAATAATGTATAAATTATCAAAGGTACATGAGGGAAGGGGGATGAGGAGCTGATATCAGGAGCTCAAGTAAAAAGAAAATGTTTTGAGCATGATGATGGCAACAAATGTACAAATGTGCTTGACACAATGAATGGATGCATGAATTGTGGTAAGAGTTGTATGAGTCCCAAATAAAATGAATTAAAAAAAACAAAACAATGATGAGTGTGCTGGTTTGGGTAGACTAGAAAAACAAGTCCACGGACACACATGTGTATAAGAAAGAGATTTCTATACAAGAACAACTAAACATTGAGAAAACTTCCCAGCCCAGTCCAGATCAAGTCCCTAAGTCTGATATTAGCCTATATGTCTTATAGCAATCTATAAAGTCCTCTTCAGACTCACAAAACAAATGCAATGATGCTGAATGCAGGAAGATCACAGGCCAGTGAGTGCCTCATCAGTGGTGGAAGAAGCATCTCAGCACTGACAGGGTTCTCTCTGTGGCTTCAACAGCTTCAGAAGTTGGTTGTGTCCATGTGGCATGTCCAGCTCAGGGTACTAGGGTATTCCCATATGTCTTCTCCTCAGGGATGTGTCACAGAGAGTAAGCAGAGCATGTGTCTCCTGCCTCCAAGGAAGTATCAGATTTCCCAGAATTCTAAGCAGGCCATGTCCACACAGAGGTCTCATAGGCTATGCTATGATTGACAGACAAGACTCTGCTCCTACACTCTCAATCCTCAAATTGACAAATGATTCTACAGCTACCACAGATGAGCCAATGCCTAGGAATAAGACCGGATTGATGTGCTAACAGGAGAAAATTAACTACGTTAGGAAGGCATGCTTTTACAAGTAATAGAAAACGCAGCTTCAAGTTAAAATAAATATTCAGTGGTTTTTCTCAGCAAACAAGTAGGCTAGAAATAGGCTACTGTTGGCATTAGTGTAGCTGCAAAATTATGCCATCAGGGATTCAAGCTTTTCTCTCTTCCTGCTCTGCTGTGCTTAGCATGTTGGCTTTTGCCCACCTACCTGACAACCCAAGGTTGCAAGGTGGGTATCCCTGCTGCTGCAGGCACTGGCTCAACCCAAGTGAGGAAAAAGGGGGTGAAGGACCAGCTTCCTCTTCTCATGCTTCTTTGTCTTGTTTTGGAGGGAAGGAAGCCCTGCCTGGCCAAGTCTCCCCTCTTATTTGCCAGCATTGGATCAGGTGTCCACGTCAAATAAATTATTAACTAAGAGAACATAAGAAAACATCTTTAAAAACAGCACGTCAGTTTTGTGTTTAAGATGGAGCGCAAGATTCATTCCCTTTTCAACGTGGACAAATAAAGAGAATGGAAGCAATAAATCTGGCATTTAGCTGCTTGTCACAGGAAATCCTTGTGCAGCGCCTAGTGGCAGCAGAGGAGCCTGTCGCATGTCCATCCATAGCCGTGGCCTTGAGGGTGGCTGGGAGCTCCCCAGTGACTCAGCAGGGAGATGCAAGTGAGCCCAGGGAGCAGATGAACTGCAGCGAAGGGAATAGCACATCTAATGAACTACAACGAAGGGAATAAGAACCACATCTAAAGTGAAGTCAGTCTCTGAAATAAGAATCTCAAAGATGGCTTTTTGTTTTGTTTGGGGAGGAGGGGTTGTATGTGAGTGTGCACCTCTATGTGTTTTGCTAGGGAAGGCATCATGGATAGCTGGTGCAGGTGGGCTCATTAACTAAGGGATTCATTTAACTATTTAGGAATTTCAGGACAAGCGCCATTAAAACCCACTGCCATCAAGTCGATTCTGATGTCACGTCAGACAAAGTAAACATAAAACTTTATGGACGCAGATAGCCTCATACCTTTCCCTTAGAGAAGCTGTGGGATTTGAACTGCTGACCTTACGTTTAACCCCCCCTGCCACCAGTACTCCTACAAGAGTCAATAGATACTCACAAAACTTGCTGTCAGACGCATGCTGCCATTGTGAGTCCAAAGATGTCCCAGACTTGGGCCAACACCTGGAGATCCAGGTAAGTGGAGCCAGCTCTGTGGGATGAAGAGAGAAGGTTAACGGGAAGAGTGCAGAGTAGAATTCCATTCAATCAAACTAGAAACATGAGGTTGACATGAGGAAGGGATAAGGGGAAAGTTGGACTTAACCTTGGCCTCAGGTAAGCAGACCAACTCCAAATTCCTCCCACACGAAAGGCTGAGGGCCCTACTTTAATCACATTTTATTTTTCATTGACTTGGAGACTGGGTAGGCCTAGAGCAAGATTTCGATGCTGCACTTGATATCAGACTGAGAATATTATATCTTATTTGATTTGCCTTTTGACTCACTTTAAAGTTGTTTTAGTTTGGGGGGGGGGTGTCGATTGGAGGGGAAATCCATGGAGATTAAGTCTCTGGTGAATCCCTTCTATCAATAGACCAGGGATGTCAACTTTGCTGTTATGTGCTGTGCATTGGAAAGTGGATTATTACAGATGCACTTAGGTTAAAATTTAGCACCTTGTCATCTGTTCTTTCTTTTGATCCATTTTAAACTTGATCTAGTTTAATATATTCTGCCTTATTTTCTTTATTTTTTTCAGAAATTAATTTATTAAGGTTTTATGTTAGCGCTTGTTCATGTGTTAAACTTTTTAAAAAATCATTTTATTGGGGGCTCATACAACTCTTATCACAATCCATCCACCCATCCATTGTGTCAAGCATATTTGTACATTTCTTGCCATCATCATTCTCAAAACATTTGCTTTCTACTTGAGCCCTTGGTATCAGCTCCTCATTTCCCCCTCCCTTCCCCACCCTTTCCCCCTTCCTCCCTCATGAACCCATGATAATTTATAAATTATTGTTTTTTCATGTCTTACACTAACTGATGCCACCCTTCACCCAATCTCCTATTATCCATCCCCCAGGGAAGAGGTCATATGTATATCATTGTGATTGATTCTCCCTTTATCCCCCCTCCCCATCTTTTCATTGCCCTCCTGGCATTGCTACTTTAATTATTGGTACTTAGGGGTTTATCTATCCTTGAATCCCTGTGCTTTCAGCTCTTATTTGTACCAGTGTACATGATCTGGTCTAGGCAGATTTGTAAGGTAGAATTCTAGTCATAATAGTGGTGGGAGAGAAGCATTAAAGAAGTAGAGGAAAGGGCTGAGCCCCGGTGGCGTAGTGGTTGTGCGCGGGACTGCGGCCCCCTGGGACGGAGGTTCAATTCCAGCAGTGGGGCTGGGCCTCCTACTCCCACCACCGGAGAGCAGTGATGCCCCCCCCCCCAAAAAAAAAAGAAGTAGAGGAAAGTTGCATGTTTCATTGGTGTTATACTGCACTCTGACTGGCTCCTCTCCTGCCCGAGACCTCTCTTTAAGGGGATGTCCAGTTGCCTACAGATGGGCTCTCCACTCCACATTCCCCCTCATTCACAATTATATGACTTTTTTGTTTTTTGATGCCTTTAAGACCCCAAATGCTCTCTCTTCTGATAGCTAGTCACCATCAGCTTTCTTCACCCCATTTGCTTACGGACCTGCCTTGTCTCCAACAATCGTGTAAGGAAGGTGAGCATCGTGGAATGCCAGTTTAGTAGCGCAAAGTGTTCTTGCAATGAGGAAATACTTGAGTAGAGGCTCAATGTTCATCTGTAACCTTAATACTAAACCTATAAATAGATGGACATAGCTCTATTTCCCCATCATCATATATAAATATATTTATATATATATACATGCCTGTATTGAGACCTCTAAAAATGCCCTTTGTCTCCTAGTTCGGCCATATTTTCTATTGGAACTTTTATCTGTTTTGCTTTGCTATCGTTATTGGATTTGGTTTATGTTTTTTTGTACATTAAATTCAAGATATGTAAATTTAAAGAGACAGTAACTGGATTAATAGTTTCTTGGGATTATGACAGGGGAGATTGGATGGATATGGGGAGCTATTAACAATAAGTACAAGAAAGAAGAAAATATTCTAAAATTTAATGTGGTGATAATTGTATAATTCTTTTAATATAAGTAAATAAGCAAATCTTAAATGTGAATTACATGTTAATAAAAATGTTAATAATAATTTTAAAACCAAGTAATCTAAAATTTGAATTGAAATATTGTTTTATATTCATTACTCTATCAATGTATATCTTCCAGAGAAAATTCCTAAAAGCAATGACAACATAGTAGTGATAAACATCTCTAGATTCTTGACAGATTTAAGCATAGTTCCTGCTATATAAAAAAAGGTATTTAAAATAATAAATTCATCTGGAAAGTCCACAAAACACAAAAACAATAAGTAATATCAATTTTATTTCTATATATCAACAACAAAAGCTTGGAAATTTAAAATAAGTGATTTATGGTAATATCCAAAATATGAACTACTTGGAGAATTTTGAAACCAAATATGCAAAAGATTTGTATACTAGAGAGAGGAAGGTTAAAACTAAATTAAAAAAAACACAAAAATTTGTACACTAAAAACTACAAAACATTATGGAGATACACTTAAAAATTAAATTAATATAACACTATGTCAGGGGGCTGAACCCTGGTGGCATAGTGGTTGAGTGCGGGCCTGCGGCTCACTGGGCTGGAAGTTCAAATCCAGCAGCGGATCTCTGGGAGCAGGACTGGGCCTCCTACTCTTACCACCAGAGGGCAGTGATGCCCCCCCCAAAAAAAAAAAACAAACCACTATGTCATGTTTGTGGATCAAAAGATCCAATAGAAAGTGCTAATGCTTGCCAAGCTGATCTACAGACTCAATGCAACACAATCAAAATAGCCTGTCTATCTCTTTTGTAGAAATTAACAAGCTAAGTCTAAAACATATAAAAATTCAGAGGGCTTTAAATAATCAAGTAATATTTTAAAAGAACACATGATCTGATTTGAAGAGTTGTTATAAAAACTTCAGTAATTGAGACAGTTTTGTGCTGGCATTAAGGTAGGCATGCGGATGAGTGCAGGAGAATGGAGTCCAGAGATCATTCATACCTATGTGACCAATTGATTTTCCCAAAGGATATCAATATTTGATAAAAAAGTATAATATACTTGCAATCAATTGTGTGGACACACATATTCATATTGAGGGGGAAGTGAACTTCATGTACACAAAAATTACTGAAAATAGATGACAGATCTGAAGATAGAAGTAAAAATCATAGAACTTCTTTAAAATACAAGGGAAAAACTTTAAGACCCTGAGTTAGGCAAAGGTACCTTAGAGCTCAAAAGAAAAAGCAGTGAAATAGCTGGTAACTTGGTCTTTGTGAATATGTTAAACTTCTCTGTGAAAGTCATGGACTGAGCCCCGGTGGCATAGTGGTTGTGCGCAGGACTGTGGCCCACTGGGACGGAGGTTCAATTCCAGCAGCAGTGGGGCTGGGCCTCCTGCTCCCACCACTGGAGAGCAGTGATGCCCAAAAAAACAAACAAACAAAAAAAAGAAAGCCACATAAGAAGAAATTTAAAAAGCAAGCTATATGAGGGATACCCCCTAAAAACCAGAAACCAACTCCGCTGGGCTGAGCTTTCTGAAGTACATATTTTCCCTGCTAAACAAGCAGGGAGCAACTCACTCTGAGTTAGTGCACCCAGTGGCATCACCTGGGAAGGTTCTCTCCAGTCACAGTAATTTTTTTTTTTAATAAAAGCAGTTTTATTAGTATCTCATTTTTTGTGTGTGATGGCTGACTTAGAGAACAGCATGCTATTGAACTGTGTACAATGAAAAGTGATGTATGAGCCCCCAATAAAATGAGTAAATAATAATTTTAAAAAAAAGAACAGCATGCAACTGTGAAATTTTGTTTACTGCTCAGGAAAAATGCCGCAGAAGCTGGTGAATGCTGAACACAGCTTACAAAGAAAGCGCTATATGAGTGGTTATGAGTGGTTCTCTTGTTTCAAAAAAGGGGAGATGTCAATTGATGACAAACTTAATTCTGAACATCAGTCAACTTCCCAAACAGATGAAAATCTCAACTCATTGAGCATTTGTAATTTGTTCCATCAGGTCAGACTATTAATCACACTTTATTTTTTATTTTTTTTAAGCATCACTGCCCTCTGGTGATGGAAGTAGGAAGCCCAGCCTTTGCTCCTGTGGAGCCGCTGCTGGAATTGAACCTCCATCCCAGTGGGCTGCAGTCCCGCGCACAACCATTACATCATCGGGGCTCAGCCCTAGTCATACTTTTTATTTAGCTTGAAAAGATTGTATAGCCATGTGCCAACAAAGGCCTGATTTGTGGCAAGCAGGTTTTGCCACTACAATAATTCACCTGCTCACACAGCCAGCTCAGTGTGTCATCTTTTTGCAAAAAACAGCATTCCTCTCTTGCCCCACCAACCTCACTCACCTGACCTCACTCCTTGTGACTTCTTTTTGTTTCTGCCAATGAAGAGGAACATGAAAGGACAGCAATTTGAGGACATAGAAGAGGTGATGAAAAAAAAAAAGAGGTGAAGAAAAAAATACGATAAAGGTGCTGTCAGTCATCTAAACAAATGAGTTTGAAAAATGTTTCCCAATGAATATCCACCTGTAGAATGATGAAATAAGACTCTTACCTCAGCCCATGCAAAAGAACAAACTCAAGATGGATCACAGACCTAGAATTAAAACCCCAAACTGTCAAGGCCATCAACAAAGGAATCGGGACAAACCTGAGAACCTTGGCATAGAGAATACAGAGACTAACTGTGATAGGGAAAGGTACACACAGATGAAGCTGAAATCAACAAGTGGGATATACTAAAGATAAAATACCTGTGGGCAAAAAAACAAAAAAAAAAAACCACCTGTGTGCATTGAAAGATTTTTTACCAAGAGAATAACAAGAGAACCCACATACTGGGAGAGAATTTTTAGCAATGACACAACAAAGGACAGAGTACTAAAATCTGTAATACCCTCCTAGCCTGCAAAAAGAAGAAAAGAGTTATCTTGAACAGAAGTTTCACTAGGAAGGAGACCCAAATGGCCAATGAATATATGATAAAATGCTCCCAATCATTAGTCATCAGAGAAATGCAGATTAAAATTACTATGAAATACCACCTAATACCCTCAAAGATGGCCCAAACCAGAAAATAAGAGAGGAGGGGATGTGGCAAGATAGGAACTCTACTCCACTGCTGGTGGTTGTTTAGATATGTACATATGCTGGTGGTTGTTAGATATGTACACATGTACATATGCCATATGTAATATGGCAATATTTAAAGCAAATGGAAATTGAGCTACCTTATGACCCAGCTATCCCTCTACTAGACACAAATTGCAAATAATTGGAAACAACCTAAATTTGCTAGTAGATGAGTGGATTAGAAAACACTGTGTGGCAGTCATGTGCTTATGTTAATTTTATGATTGAAATGTAGGGGTGGCGTCTAGCTTGTTAATCTGGAGATAGCCATTGAGGCCCCTATGTGGGCATGACTTTCTTATGAGATTTCTAGGAAATCTCACAATATTTCCCTCGTGAAGATGAGAAGCTATCTTCCCCAGTTGTTGGGAGTTAGTCTCGGAGATGATGAATTATGGACAAGACGGTAGCATCTGAGAAGCTGGAGGAGCCAGCGGAGAGACCACATGCCTGTACCCTGATGGAGCCAGACTTCCGAAGTTGGGGTGGCCACATGGAGACCTCTGCCAGTGATGAGTTGCTCCTGCCACCACGGGATGCTGTTGATGGACCCTGAGCCCTGGAAGCGAGGAGCCATGTGGAGACCCCTGCCAGCGTCAGGATTCTGCACCCACTGACCTATGACTCCATGAGTCAGAAGGAGACTTTATAGACTGACTTCGGGCATATGGGTTAATATCGGACTTATGACTTTGAACTGGACTGAGTTGGGATATTTTCTCAACGTCCTGTTCCTCTTGTACATAAACCTTTTCCTTATATCCATATGTGTGTCTATAAATTTATTCCTCTAGTTTATCCAGACTAAAACACTCTGGCACGTACACATAATGGAGTATTACACAACTCTAAAAGTCACTGATGGTTGCATGAAGCATATCATCTCATGGGAAGAGTTGAAGGAAATTATGCTAAGCGGTCAGCTAATCACAAAAGGCCGAGTATAACATGAATCCACTGTGGTAAGTATGATCAGCACAGTAGGTACATAAGAAAAGCCACTTACCTCACACTATATGAGCTGAGGTACAGGTAATTGGGTGGGGGACAGGCCAAACCCAAGGATGTACCTATCATTCCAACACAAAGAAGGGGAAAGGTGGGGAGAGGATAGGGAAAGAGGGAGATAATGGCAGTGGAGGAGCATGACTCTAATCCACTCGGGGGTGGGGGGGGAATGTTTATGTCTCCACAGAATTGGGAGAGTGAGTGCAGGCACCACTACGGCACAGCAAACCTTGAGGGTAATATAACCATGTAGAGTAACTCATGAACAGAGGCCTACAGAGGCAGCCTCAATCAAATTCAAATTCACACACACACACACATACACAAAGTATGTGCTACAGAGGACATCACAAACCTACAGGTTAGGGAGAGGGGCCGACATGCCTCGCCCACAGAAAAACAAATCATGAAGGAAAAAGAAGGAGGGACTAGACCCCATCCTGGTATACCAAGGCCTGAGGACAACGTGTCAACACAGAGCTGATAAGGCACAGAGAGGATTATAAAGCCAACAACAGCTTGAGACATGACATCCGCTCGCTGGAACATCCCACAACAGAGGGAAATACTAGGGTATTATGCCGTGAGCCCAGTCTGACCTCCCCCACGGTGGGGTGAACCAAGAAGAGAACGTAACAGATCAGCAACAGGAGCAAAGCCAAGCCACAAAGCCCCTGAGTGGTCCGTGAAGCAGACTTCAGATTAAGAGGGGCAGTTATTGAAACCCCCACGACTGGAGGGAAAATAGTCGTAAAGGTCAACAGACAGACCTCAAATCATGTATGCGTTTTCATTTTTTGCTGGGTTTTTTTTTTCTTTCTCTTTTTAGTCAATCTTTTGTTTTTGCTTTGTCTCTGTAATTGTTGGCTTGCCTACCTATATAAGGTAGGCACGGGCCAGGGGCTCAAGTGGAAAGCAAGAGTTTTGAGAACGATGAGAGAAACAAATGTACAAAATTGCTTGACACAATGGATGTATGTGTGGATTGTGATAAGAGTTGTAGGAGCCCCCAATAAAAATGATTTAAAAAAAAAAAGATAGACATGGGAAGAAAGCCTGGGAAGAAAGCAATGGAACCAATGGCTCTGGAGGGACTTAGAGGGAGTGGGGGGAAGGGAGTGGTGTAACCTCCATAGACAAGGAAACAACTAGAGAATTAAAAGCAACCACTAGGAGCATGCAGAGATCCTGGTGGTGTTGGGGCAACAGCCATCTAGCCTAGAGGAATTACTAAGAGACAGCAAAAGGGTGAGTGTGGTGTTGGGACAGGAGGAAGATAAAAGGAAACAGAGGAAAGATCTAGGAAGCAAAGCGATGGGCAGAGATGTAAACATAGATGTGTACTATGTAAATACATTAATTCATAAAAATAGAAATATTGACCTATGTACATTTATTTATATGGCAATAGATTGAGGAAGTGGGCAGAGTTTGGTTCTCTGTTCAAGCCCTCCCTCAAGGCAAGAACACTTTGTTCTCACAACCTGGCATTCTGTGATGCTCACCCTCCCTGCATGATCACTGAAGACAAAATGGGTGCACAACCAATGTGCTGAAGAAAGGAGATGGTGCCCATCTATCAAATGATATAGTGTCTAGAGTCTTGAAGTTTGAAGTTAAATAAGAAGCAACAACCACACATGGAAGAAGCCCACCCGCCTGTGTGATCACAAGGTGTGGACAGGATCAGGAAACAGACATCAGAAGACCCAAAGCAAAACAACACATATTGTTGAGAATGAGGGGGGTCATAGCAGAGACCTGAAATCCACTTGTAGACAATAGGTCATCCCCTCACAGAAGGGTTACAAGGAAGAAATGAGAAAACCAGGGCACAGTCCAGCACTGTTAAAACATTCAATTCCTCTAGTTCCTTGAGGCTTCCTCACCCCACCCCGCCCACTATCATGACCCTAGTCCTGCTAGACCAGAGCAGGCACACTGGTTGTAGTAGTTACATAATTGTCAATTTAAAGATTAAGCATGTAGGGGTGGAGTCTAGCATGTCAATCGGGATGTAGCTAATGAGGCCTCTGTGTGGGTATGGCCTTCTTCTGAGTATTCTGGGAAATCCTGTTTTTCCTCCATGGAGCCAGGAGACACTTTCTCTCTGTGTCACACTTTGACATTGCAGATGACAAGCCACGCTAGTGTCCTAAATTGGAGAAGCTACATGGACCTACCCTGAAGCAATCAGATCTCTGAAGTCAAAGAGGACACATAGAGACGCCTGCCAGTGCTAAGATGCTTACAACGCCACTAGATCCAAGGGCTTTCTATCCATTGGCCTGTGATCGTCTTGCATTCAGCATCATTGCTGTGTTTCTTGAGTCTGAAGAGGACTTTATAGATTGGCATCCGACATGTGGGCTAGTATCGGAGTTATGGACTTGGACTCAACTGGGTTGGGATGCTTTCTAAATGCTCCATTCCTCTTGTATATAAACCTCTCCCTTATATACATATGAGTGTCTCCATGAATTTGCTTCTTTAATCTACCCAGACTAACACACTGGTTGTTGCATTAAGAGTTCATGACACATGGAATGCAGGTCAGATAAACTCCTCAGAAACAGAAATGGGAGTAGCAATACTAGAAAGGTTGGGGAAATGTGGGGGCAGGAGAGGAGTAAGGGGGAACCCATGGCAATGATCGACATATAACCCCCTCCCCCACACACACACACACAACCCCAACCCCACACTCACCCCCACCCTATCACCCAAGGGGATGAATAACAGAAACATGCGTGAAGGGAGATAGCAGTCAGTGTAAGATAGGAAAATAACAATTTATAATTTATCAAGGGGGTGCTAGTGGTTGAGTGCGGGACTGTGGCCCACTGGCTTGGAGGTTTAAATCCAGCAGCAGCTCTCCAGGAGCAAGACTGGGCTTCCCATTCCCACCAGAGGGCAGTGATGCCCCCCAAAAAACAAAACAAATTTATCAAGGGGACACAACAAGGGATGGGGAGGTAAAAATGAGGAGCTAATACTAAGGGTTCAAATAGGGAGTGTTTAGAAAATGATGAAGACAGCACATATACAAATATGCTTGATACAATTGATGTATGGATTGTTACAAGAGCTATAAGAGTCCCCCAATAAGGTGATCTTTAAAATAAAGAAAAATGTTTCCATGAATGGAATCACAGATCTGTGAATGTTTTGAGTATATTATAGAATATTTTGAAGGTGATAAGGTTGTTTTATTTAAAATTTTTAATTACATAGCTTTGAGGTGGGAAATATGCAGAATTTGGGGAGAATACTCCCACATAGACTGAAAGAAAAAAATATTTGAAATGCATATTCACCACGATCTTATATTCAGAATACTCTGACAGTGAAAAAAAAACAATTTTTAATAGACAAAATATTTGAGCAGATACTTAAGAATGAACAGACGATTGGTACAATAAAATGTAAATTAAAATCACAATGAATGACCACTATATCAATGAAACCAAAACCAATCCGAGGGCCACCAAGTCAATTCCGTGGGCCTTTAGGATAGATTACAACTCCCCTGTGATGTTTCCAAGGCCACAAATCTTCAGGGAAGCAACCGCTCCATCTTTCTCCTGCTGTGCAGAGGACAGGTTCATAAGTAGGTAAGGGTTTCACCCTGGGCCACCTAGTGACTTCCTGCTCTTGGGGCCTTCTGACTCACAGTGATAATATAGAACAGGGAGACCTGCTCTTGTGTGTTTCTGAGAATACTAACTCTTCTTTTTTTTTTTTTTTTTGCACCTTAATATTTTATTTGCATTTTTTAAGTTTTATTGACATACCATTCACATATCATGCAATTCAGTAGTTTAATCACATCAAGAATAGTCATACAAGGGAGTATGTATCAAGCATCAAGGAACAAAAATCACATCATCAGGGATGAGGAGGAGTGCAGAGTGGGGACTCAAAGCCCATGTGTGCGCAGTTGGACATCCCCTTACAGAGGGGTCGCAGGGAGGAGACGAGCCATTCAGAGTGCGGTGTGGCAACGATGAAACATGCAACTTTCCTCTAGTTCTTAAATGCTTACTCCCCCCCAACTATCATGATTCCAATTCTACCTTACAAAGCCTGCTAGACTGGAAGATGTACACTGGTACAGACTGGAACTGGAAATACAGGGAATCCAGGACTGATGAACTCCTCAGGACCAGGGGTGAGAGTGGCGACACTGGGAGGGAGGAGGGAAGGTGGGTAGAAAGCGAAAGATTATAAGGATCTACGTATAACCTCCCAGCTGGAAGACAGACTGGAGGAGTGGGCAAAGGGAGATGTCCGGCAGTGTAAGATATAGCAAAATAATAACAATTTATAAATTATTAAGAGTTCATAAGGGAGGGGGAGCAGGGAGGGAGAGGGGAAATGAGGAGCTGATATCAAGGGCTCAACTAGAAAACAAATGTTTTGAGAATGATGATGGCAGCAGGTGTACAAATGAGCTTGACACGATGGATGGGTGGATGAATTGTGATAAGCGTTGTACAAGCCCCCAATAAAATGAATTATAATGTATAAGTGTGCTTGATACAAATGATGTAGGGAATGTTATAGGAGCTATAAGAGCCCCCAATAAAATCATTTAAAAATGATTTATAAAAAAAGAAGAGTCATACATCATCAATCACCACAATCAGTTTCACATTTCTTCGTTCTTGTTCTCGCTATTAGCTCCCCATTTCTATCCTTTCCTACCACAGCCTCAAGGTACCATAACCCAGCTACTGTCTCTATCGACTTACCTAGTCTGGATTTCATAGAGAAATAAACAAATAAAACAAACAGAAACTAACAACTCTATCAAAGTAAAACAGAGAGCAGGAGCTAATAGAAGTATACACAAGGGTGGATTCACTGGGGAGTGAGAGCAAGGTGGAGACTTCCAGGCCTCACTCCCAGAGATTCTCATTAAACTTACTTCTTGACATAAAGCTCTTTCTAATACACGTACGCATGGAACTGGTTTTGTTTCTCTGTACAACTCAGCCCAGTACACCCCCAACATGAGAAACTGATCCCAGCTTACGCAAGGCTTCCTCTGTCAAAGTGGGTTTTAAGATGTACAAAGAAGTGGGTGATATGGAACATGAGAAAAATAGCCCCTGTGGGGCCTCCTACTCCCACCACCTGAGGGCAGTGATGACCCCACTAAAAAAAAAAAAAAAAGAAAGAAAAATAGACCCTGTGATCATCCTGTGTCCTTTGAGAAAACCTATCCAGATTATCCCTTTGGAATTCATTCTCCCAGCTGAACTCTCTGCCTTGGAGGTAACTGGTCAAGTTGATCTCTGAAGAAGGCTCTGTTTTGATTGGATGTTTTACTTTTGAAGGCTCCCTAGCAAAACTAAGACAAGTCTACGGCAGAGATC
The DNA here is from genome assembly GCA_004026705.1 of Nesogale talazaci. Classification (NCBI taxonomy): domain Eukaryota; kingdom Metazoa; phylum Chordata; class Mammalia; order Afrosoricida; family Tenrecidae; genus Nesogale; species Nesogale talazaci. The sequence continues at coordinate 14,234 of PVJH01033204.1, forward strand.
GTTTGTTTGCAGCCATCCACTGATCTCAGAGACATTTTTAAACATTTTTACCTATTCTGGATTTCATAGAGAAACCAGTGCATGCATGAACTGAAACCCTTATAGTGATATATTTTTAAAATTTACCTTCCTATAGTCTCTTCTTCAGAAATGGACTGATTAAAAAAAAATCTCTCACGGGATTCCAAGAGTAGTTGTTATAGAATTTAAAATGTAAGCAATGGCTTATTAAATAGTGTAAGGTTAGCAATATCAAAATTCAGAGCACTTAGAGGTCCTGTGAATTCTAAAATAGATGTGGTGGTGAATTATGTGAATTAATCACTCTGTTTGGCAGCTGCTAGCAAAGAATATGAAGTTGAAGATACAATAGTTTGCACAACAGCTACAAGTCTTAAGAAGGAAGAAAAAAGAATACTTAATGGATACCTCATGCCAGGTACTGACTCAGATAATTCATTTTATATTAACTTTATATTCACCTGGTTTGTATGTCAGTTTATACTCACGGTAACTTTCTTTCGTAGCTATTACCCACCCACCCTTTTTTGTGTAATGAGGGAGAAAGGATAGCACACTCTTGGTCATCTCACCCAAAACAGATTTTGTTCATCATACAGAAAAATTATTCAGGATGCTCTAAGCATCCTCTCAGACTAAGAGATGAGTCTACTGGCCTAACTAATCATAAAGGTGCAACGTCTCTTGCCAAGGGATGGCAATAAAGTTCTAGCCAATGACATCTGCTAGGAGAACCCCTGGGAAGGTTTGCTGTGTTCTAGCATCAAACAGAGAGACATATACATTTATAATAACCAAACAAAATGTTGCCTCTGCGCACTACCATCTGAATAGAGCCAGGAAGCTGTGCTGGCCCTCTTGAACCATGAGGAGACAGCCTACGACCACAAGCCAATGTGCCAAGAGTGGCACAGTGGAAAGGCAGAATCTCCTTTTTTGATAGCCTCACAAGTCAAGGGAACCTGGTGGCACACCGGTGAAGCATTCAGCTGGTAACTGAAACTCTAAATAAAGATGAAATATATGAGCTCGTATCTCCCCAAAAACTGGTGCAAATTCCTACAGAAAAAAAAGGTCAATCATTCCTTGGATCTGAAAAAAAAAATTCCCTTGCATTTTTGCATCAATAATGACTCAGAGCAACCATACGGGACAGGGTAGCCCTGCCTTACAGGGTTTGTGAGTAAGGTTATAACCTTGACCGAAGGCGATCATCCAGGCTTCTTCCTGCCAAGCAGCGGGCGCATCAGAACCTCTGCTGCTGGCTACGAGAGGTCTAGGAGAGCCTGTCCCTGTATAGTCAAAGACAGAGACCAGGTCGATTCACAAAATTCTAAAGCAATTCCGGCAAGCGCTGATAGAAAATAATAGGTCTCTCGTTAAAGTGCTTTAAAGATCCAGTGAGAATCAAACAAGCAATATATGCCATACTCTGTGGCAAGGTATTGTCGTGAGGCGCCATCGGGTCAGCCCCCGCCCATAGTGACCTTGTGCACAACCGACCCAAACGCCGCCCAGTCCTGAGTCGGCGTCACAAGGTAACCATGATGGCGAGGCATCTCCCTAAGGGTCTTCCTCTTTTTGACTGCCCCTCAGCTTTACCGGGCATCATGTCCTGCTCCAGGAACTGATCTCCCCTGACAGGATGTCCAAAGCACCTGTGGGACCGTGCTGGTGTACTGCTGACACATCGGACTGCAATCTCCAAGGCCAGCGGTTCTGAACCACCAGCTGCTCTGAGGCAGAGAGACAGGGCTTTCCACTCCGTACCGAGTGGCAGTGCTAGGAGCTCACAGGGGCACTTCCATCCTGCCCTGTGGCGTCCCTAGGACTTGGCACTGGTACGGGGGCGAGTGACAACGAACAAGCTCTTACAGTGAGCAGAGGACCTCCAAGCCACAGGACAAAGGGGAGGAGGTGTCCCGGAATGATTTACATGGACCCTCCGTGAGTATCTTCATGAGCTAACAACTGACAGCCCTTCAGGTTTCACTGTCCATGCTGATCCCAATGACCCTGCTTCCCCTGTCCGGGGGAATAATGAATAAGTTTAAAAAGAATTTTACTGTGGAGGAAGGGGCAACTGCATCCGGATTCCCTCTTCTCAAGCAGACCTGAATCTCAAACAAACCAAATCCTAAATCATGTTACACTTCTCGTGTCTGGCTCACAGCAGGCTAGCTCTGCCGCTCTTTGGTTAGCCGCAGTCGTTTAAACACTTCACCTCCGGAGCTTCTTCCAGGCCCAGGGGAGACAGACAGACATTAAGCAACCAAACAAAAGCCAGGCCATGGGAGGAACACCATAAGACGTTACAGGTGTTTCTTAGTTCTGTCTATTCAAATGGTTCTGGATTTCCCTGGAACCGAGGTTCCTGTCTGGTGCATGATCATTTTATGTTTGTGAGAGTCATGTCTTTAAGTATACGAAAGTTACATTTTGATTATTTCTTCATTTTTTTATCCTGAGAAAAAAATTAAACCTTTAGAAAAGTTTTGAGGGGTAGACACCCCCCCCCCAATCCCAACTCTGTAGTCCCCATCCCACCCCACAAGAATGCACTTCAGAGGACAGCTTGAAACTATGGCTTAGGGAGAAAGGCACACGTGATCAGAGCACACAGGAACAAACAAAGAGGGAAGGAGAGAGAATGAAATACATCCTGACCCACCAAGCCCCAAGGCCAATATTCCTGCTCAGAGCACCGAAAGCACAGAGAGGACCAGAGGGCCAGCCCCAGCATGAGAGACGATGTCCCTCACTGACCCATAGAACTACAGAGCACAACACTGGAGACACTGCGGGAATTGTGCCCCATCTGACTCCATCACACTGGGTGAGACACTAAGAGTGTGCAACAGAGCAGCAAGAAGAGGAAAGTAAATATAGTCCCTGGGAAATATTAAAAATAGACTCTGGCAGCAGAGGCCACCCCATCAGATCCGACTAGAAAACACTCCTAAAAATCAACAAACAGACCAGGAACTATTTATAGACTTTCCCTTTTTCGTCATTTTTGTTACTGCTGTATTCCTTTGCTGTTTGGTCTGGCTTTGTCTTGTTTTTGCACTTATTATTGTCATTGGACGTCTATCTAGAGAAGATAGGAGGGATAAACAATTTGGAGGAGGAAACACCAGGACCACCGTTTCAGAGGGGACATGTGAGAGGGGGAGACGGGAGAAGGAACGGGGGTGCCAACCAATCCAGGAACAAGGGAAAAACAAGTGATCTAAAATTCATAGAGAGAAAGACATAGGATGTCTGGTGGGGCTTACTCAAGGGCAATGTAACCAAGAGGAATGACTGAAACCTGAAGGAAGGCCAGACATGATAGTGGGACAAGATGTAAGTAAAAGGAAACAGTTGAAAGAACTAAGAGGCAAAGGACACTTACAGAGGTTAAATACAGGTATACACATATGTAAATATACTTACATCTAATGATGAGGAAATAGATCTAAGTCCTTACATGTATATGTTAAGTATAAAGATAGCAGATGGACATTGGCCCTCAAGTATTCCCTCAATGCTAGAACACTTTATTCTAATAATCCGGTATTCTGTGATGCTCACCATCCCAACACAAATGCTGAAGACAAAATGGGCGCATAGCAAATGTGGTGAAAAAAGCTGAAGGTACCCTGCTATCAAAAGATATAGCATCTGAGGTCTTAAAGGCTTAAAGACAAACAAGGGGCCATCTAGCTCAGAAGCAATAAAGTGCACTTGAAAGAAGCACCCCAGTCTGTGTGATCATGAGGTGTGGATGGAATCAGGCATCAGGCATCAAAGACCCCAAACAATAAACCTTATCAATGTGAAAGTGGAGGGACATAAAGTGGAGACCCAAAGCCCATCTGTAGACAATTGGACATTCCCTTACAAAAAGGTCAAAAAGGGCTGAGCCCCAGTGGTGTAGTGGTTGTGCGCAGGTCTGCGACCCACTGGGATGGAGGTTCAATTCCAGCTCCACAAGAGCAAAGGCTGGGTCTCCTACTCCCACCACCAGAGGGCAGTGATGCCAAAAAAAAAAAAAGGTCAAAAAGAAGAGATAAGTCAGTCCAGGTGCAGTATAGCATTGAAGAAACATACAACTTTCCTCTAGTTCTTTAATACTTTCTGCCCTCACTATCATGAACTCAATTCTACCTTACAAGTCTGACTAGACCAGCGCATGTCTACTATTAGAGATAAGAGCTGGAAACACAGGGAATCCAGGACAGATAGACCCCTTCAGATCAATTATGAGAACAGAGATACCAGGAGGGTAGGAGGAAGGTGGAGAGAGAAAGGGGGAATCGATCACAATGATCTACATATCCTAGGGGGATAGGCAACAGAAAAGTGGGTGAAAGGAGACAGCGGTTTGGTGTAAGACATGGGGTGGGGAGGGGAATTTATAAATTATCAAGGGTGCACGAGGCCGGGAGGGGGGAAGTAAGGAGCTGATATCAAGGGCTCAAGTAGAAAGAAAATGTTTTGAAAATGGTGATGTCGACATATGTGCAAATGTGATGGGCACAGTGGATGCATGTATAAATGGTGATGTGAGTTGTAAGTGCCCCCAATAAAATGATTTAAAAAATAAAGATAAACATGTGGGAGGAAAAAAAGTTGCAGGAATAATATATTGAGCACTCATATGCCATTCACCTGTATTCGGGCTTTTTGGGTTTTTTGGGGTTTTTTTTTTTTTTGGGGGGGGGGCATCACTGCTCTCCGGTGGTGGGAGTAGGAGGCCCAGCCCCACTGCTGGAATTGAACCTCTGTTCCAGTGGGCCGCAGTCCCGTGCACAACCACTACGCCACCGGGGCTCAGCCCACTTTTTGGTTTTTTAACCACATTTGCTTTAGGGCAGCAGCTCTCAACCTGTGGGCTGTGACCCCTTTTAGAGTTGAACAACCCTTTCAACTTTAGACCATCAGAAAACACACACTTCCAATGGTTTGAGGAACCAAGATATCACTCCTCTATCCATCTCCAGGCGAGTATACCCACATGCAGATACGCCCACATACAAATACCAGGCGTAATGACATCATCATCACGCCAACCCCATCTATACACCCTGACACGTCGTGAATTATAGTTACTGGATAAATGTAAAATAATGCACTGTAAAATCATCAACAACTGCAAAAAAAAAGTGTACCGTGAGAAGTTCATCTGGATGCTGATCCATCTTTTTATACTCAGCTGTGGTTGATGTGAATACTGCCCCCTTGTGATATTAGTAGTGATATTTTAAAAAAGCACACACACAGAAGGGTAAATTATAGGAAACTTTAAAGAACTGTAGTAACTGTACTATGCTATGTGTCATTTTTTGTATTACTAAAGATATTTTTATATATTACTTTCTTAGCAAACCATCCCATGACAAGGGATCATGTAGAGAAGAACGTTAAGAAAAGATAGTGAGGATTTTTTATTGTGTGGTTTTACCTCAATAATTATAGCAGGAATTGAGAAACCACAATGTGTTCTTTATTGTGATGTTCTATCAGTCTGTGTCAGTCACTGATCTGTGTCAATTTCAACACTGGGTGTGTAAGGGTGGAGTCTAGCCTGTCAATCTGGAGATAGTCAATGAGACCTCTGTGTGAGCATGAATTCTGGGAAATCTCATGAGATATCCCCCATGGATGTAAAAGACTCAGTTCCTTGAAGACACATTACTGACAAGATGGCAGCATGACCCTCAGTCTTGGGAACTGGAGGAGCCAGAGGAGAAGCCACATGGGTTTACCCTGATGAAACTAGACTTCTGAAGCCAGAAAAGCCCCACAGAGACCCCTGCCAGCACCAGGATGCTTCTACTGCTGCTGTATATGCAAGACTCTGTACCCACTGCCCTGTGATGGTCATTGCACATGCTTCATGACATATAGACGTATCGGATTTATGATCTTGGACTGCACTGGGTTGGGATGCTTTCTCAATGTCCATTTCTTTTATATATAAACCTTTCCTTTATATCCATATGTGTGTTTATGAATTTGTTTCTCTAGTCTACCTAGACTAACACACAGCTGAATCAATAAAGCTGAATAAACTAAAATGCCATTTGGATAGCAAGCATCCCAGCGTTGCCAGCAAGGATACCAACTATTTTAGAAGCAAAGCTGAGGGAGTGAAGAAAGCCATACTTGACACTGGTGGCAAATACCGTGAACAAAACGTAGCAGCCACTGAAGCTTCCTATTTGGTGACACTCAGAATTTCCAGAGCTGTGAAACTTCACACCATTGCTGAGGACTTCCTTTTGCCCATGGCCAAAGACATTGTTTGTGTTGTGATCGAACACAGATTTGTTATGAAATTAAATGCAACTTCCTTATTTAATGAGACTGTCCACAGAAGAATAGATGGCATGTCTGCTGATATTCTTGAGCAGACAATCTGTGAAATCTGTGGAACTACTCCACTTCCAATATTTAGCATCCAGATTGAAGAATCTACAGACATTGCAAACTGTTCACAGTTACTGGTTTACATGAGGTATATTAATGCTGGTGACTCTAAAAATGAATTTTTTTCAAACTTCTTGAAATAACTACTGCATACAATGTACTGTATTTGTTGGACCATAAGATGGACTTTTTTCCAAAAAAAAAAGTAGGGGGAAAACGAGGGTGCATCTTAGGGTCCGAAGGTGTGGTACGCCAGAACATTTGTTTATGATCCCATCCACCCACTTACTGTCCACTGCTGTTTGCAAGCTGTGTATTCGGGGGATGTCCCACCTTCTGGAGTCTCAATGTCAGTCAGGTCACATGATCAGCACAGTGCACACCTCCCCTCATTTGTTAATCAAAGTGATGATGGTTCTTAATACCACTGTTGAGTTTACACTGTTAAATATTACCGTATTTTACTTTATTTTAATAACTATTTTAGTATACTGGTACTATTTGGTTCAGAATATTTTTTGTTTTCCTGCTCTAAAAAATGGGTGCATTTTATGGCTAGGTGCATCTTATGGTCCAAAAAATATGGTATTTGACACAGTTGACTCATTTCTGAAAGAGCATAAGATCTCTTGGGAAAAGGTTTGTGGTGTTTGCACAACTGGTGCTCCAGCTAGGCTAGGATGTTGATCTGGATTTCATTGTTTGGTACTGAATGAGTCATCCAAAGTCACTGGAATTCGCTGTATGATTCATTGACAAATATTAACAATAAAGATGCTGGCACAAGACTTACAAGAAGTAATGAAAAGTGTCCTAAGTTCTGTCGATTTTGTAAAAGCAAGCACTTTAAATAGTCGACTATTTTCACAAAAGTGCCACCAGTTGGATGCACTGAGCAATGCTCTGCTATGTCACACTGACGTGAGATGGCTGTCAAGAGGAAAGGTTCTAAAACATGTTTTTGAGCTTCATGATAAACTCAAAACATTTTTAAATCAGAAAGCAAGACTGCAGTTCAAAGCACTTCTCAGCGACAAAAATGGACTGCTGAAGATAGCTGCTTTGTTGACATTTACGCCATCTTGAATGAGTTACATTTACCACTGCAAGAATCGAGCACAGCATGCCTCGATTTGTCTGAAAA
>PVJH01033205.1:0-21798 GCA_004026705.1 Nesogale talazaci
AATTTACAAGTGAATGGCAGCACAGCTGCAAGTCAAGTTTCAAAGGCCAGGGGTGTTTACAGTTACAAAGGCGACAAACTACAAACCCCAGGCAACAAACTGCAACAGAGTTCAGGCATATCCTGCCTGTAGCCAGGTCAAGCATGTCTGGGCTGGATGGCTCAGGACAGGTCCCCCTTTTTAATTTTTTCAAATAATATCCTCCCAGGCACTCTGCCTGTCTTAGTTGTCAGGACACACACTCAGTCCTTACCCGTCATCAGTCAATCCTTCTAATGTCACCATGGCCTGTCTTAGGTTGGTAAAGAATGCTCCTGATCTTACCTGTCATTGGCTGTCAAGATGCTGTTTTTATGCCAATAAATCTGGAATCGTAAGAGACAAAATCAAGCAGCTGCAAGAAGACTCGGAGAAGAGAAGAAAGGAGTTGACCACCAATCCACTGTGGACCGGGCTCAATGGACTGTTGCCTTACCTCTTGCCACTTTTGGGCCCCCTCGTTAGTTTATTGCTTTTGCTTTCATTACGGCCAGTATTATTCAACAACCTCATGGTATTTATTAAGTAACAGATTGAGACCATTCAAGCAAGGCCCCTGCAAGTTCATTATTGTCGCTTGGAGATGAGTGATCTTGAATAGAGTGGCACACATGACTAGTATGTGATAAGACCCTCCTCCTCCGAGAGCTGAACTTGACACCACTTTTAACAATATAAATGTTGACAGTGTCATTTGGTTGTATGGCATGGTCCTTACTCAAGGAAACTCAGTATTATTTTTTTCATTTGAAGTTCCCTGTGTATGTGCATTGACCTAAATTTGGTGATTGGTTGAGGGTATTATGCTTTAGTGATTAAATTCAGATGTCTGCTTGTCAAATGAGAGACTGTGGGCTTATCCTAATCATGTAAAATGTTATTTCATCTATCTCTGCTTCAAATATAGTTTGAATAAAACAATAGTTTCAATAAAACACTCTCTGTTCTCTGTGATTCAAAAAATTCTGTTTTTTCCTCTGCTGCTTAGAGGAGGTCATCAAACCCAGATTTCCTCTGGCAATTGCACACTGCCACTTTGACTGTGGTGCTCTGGAAGTGCATGATTCCCACTGAAGTCAGGATCTCGTTTGAGAACATTGATTCCCACTGCCCTTACTCCCTGATCAACGTGACTACACATGGAGCCCTTTGAGTATGCTGTTATTTCGTTCTCACAGTCTTGAGTAAGAGGTTCTCTTTCAGACTTATATGGAGGACAAATTTAGGAAAAAGGCAGACAGATCTTACATGATAGAGCCACTAAAGACTTTAGAAATTTTATTTTACTACGTTTTATTTTAAATACTGTCTTCAATGGTTTACCAAGGAAGCTCGAGAAAAGCAAATGTATTCATTGTTGTCAAGTTTTGGCTCAAATTTCAATTAACCAACAAGCAAACTATTAGATTTTCCCCAAGACACTCAGTTAACATGTTGAATTTAGAATCACCGAGTTGTGTATCTGCAGTAACACATTTAGCTTTACCTAGATTTTTTTTACATAGATTGACAACACCTTGACATTTTAAGTGAGTTACATTGCTCAGACATCATATTTTCTATCATATTCTCTGTGATCTGATGGAAATTTATAGATCAAGAAAAATTACAGGTGGTGGAGATGGACCTTTTAGGAGGTAGACCCTTATAAAGTGACTTTGGACACAGGTGGCATTAATGTTCAGCTACCAACCAAAAGGTTGACCAAGAGGCACTGTGTTAGTCCAAGGTTACTAAAAAAACAACTACAGAGTCACTCAATTATGTCCAAAAGAGCACTTTATATCAGAGTTATTGCATATAATGAAAACATCCCAGTTCATTCCAGAGCAAGTCCATAAGTTCAATAGTAGTCCCCCATATGTCCAATACTTATTTATAAATTCTTCTTCAGACTCACACAACACATGCAATCATGCTGAATGCAAGAAGATCACAGGTCAGTGGGGGAGCAGTCTTGTGGACTCAGTGGTGGTGGAAGCATCTCCAGGCCTCTGGCTGCCATCAGCATGGCTCCAAGAGGCTTGTCAACAGGAAGGCTGGGGGCGAGGCAGAGAGAGAATATGCATCACCTCCAGGGAGGAAGAAGCTCCCAGGATCCTCCTGGGGGGGTGTTATCTTGGGACCTGATTGACAGGCTAGATTCCACCTTGAAGACTCAAGTTGGCAGATTATGTAATTGCCATAGGCACTTTGAAGAACAACCAGTTGCTCTCCTTCTGAAGGATCAAAGTCATTGAAAACCCAAAGGAGTGCAGTTCTACTTAGCAACACATGAAATCACCACAAGTTGTATTATATTTGACAGCAACCGAATGGCTGCTTCATTTGTTTGTTTTGTTTTTAACCTTTCTGGAGAGCTCCTGGATGGTATTTATGATTAAACACTTGACTGCTAGCTGGAAGGTTGGTGGTTTAAACTCAACTACAGGAGGCTTCATCAAAACATATACCCTTGAAAACTCTATAAAATGTAGTTCTACCAGGCACACATGGGATGGATATGAGTCAGAACAGAGTCAGTTTTCAGCCAATGTATCTGTACAACCACAGCTTGTCTTCAGTGGAAGCTTACAAATTGCTTTAATATCGAACAAGTTTCATCAAAACAACAGAACCAAGAAAGAACATGAAGAAAAAGCTGCTAAGAGTCGAAAGTGACTCCATGGCTTGGAGGGTTTGTGTTCATTACAGCATCACCATCCATTAGAATCAGAATACATACTTTTTAAGCAAACCAATAAATGTTATAGCAGTTAAAGTAGCCTTCATAAAGTAGGTCTCTGATGACCTGACATGCTTTTTCCTATTTTGAGATTTAATTTTTGCTGTTTTATGTTTGCTTTAATTAAAATGAATGACTGACTGAAAAGTAAATAAAGCTTTTAATATTTTAACACTTTCAAGCTAAGAGAATTCAATCAAAATTGAAAGAACTTTTCCAAACTCATAGCAAGAGTTTAAATTAGGATGATTTTTTGCACCCGTCTGTTTATAATTTTGCACATAAAATCAGTGTGCATTAGTGTTTCTAATTTTGTGTATTTTCTATTTATTGCTTAGTAGAAATAGGTTTTGCAAATATGCTTCTGTTTTAGATGAATGTGGTTAGAATTAAATATAAATGCTTATATCATTTTTTAAAAAAATATTGAATCTCAATGTGTTCGGCCACTCTCACCCAAATTTCAACCTGGAAATCACTTCACTTCTGATTCTTTATGTTTTCACTAGTCTTTATTGCATTGAATAGTACTTCTACCCATCAACTGGAAACCATAAAATAAAGTTTGCACATAAATAAAAATAAAATTTATCAATAAAGTAAATTTACCCATGTAATTCAATTTCAAATGCCACTGTCTGAGTTATGATCAAATATATTTTCCAAAAAGCATCAATCTCTGTGTCCTCAGATAAGACAATGGCTGGCAAGGACATCTGCATACCATATACAAAAAAACGAAGAGTAGAGCAGAACCTGCATTGGGGGAAAAATGCCCATTGCTACCTGTTTATGTTGTTGTTGTGGTGGTGGTGGTTTTTATGGGCATCACTGCTTTCTGGTGGGAGTGGGAGGCCCAGCCTTGCTCCTGGAGAGCTGCTGCTGGATTTGAACTGCCAAACCGGTGGGGGGCAGTCCTGCACTCAACCGCTTTGCCACTTGGGCTCAGCCCCCCACTTCTACTTGTTTAATGATAAATTAATTAGCATTTTTAAAATTGCATGTTTCTTCAAAGTCAAAGTGAAAGTTATTCTTAGAATACCTGCAAGCCAGTAAAAGAAGATAGATGAACTCCAAATTTTAAGTAAAAAAGAAAGGCCTCATAAGTTTTAAAGGGTCTGGTGGGAGCTTGGGAATGTATCTGTAGGGACCATTACTGTCAAATTCACAGCATATTTTCCTAGAGAAGCCATCTGAAGACACAGGTCTTTTTTCATGTAAACGCTGTACCAATTGCCCCCATGTCCTTAAATGGTTTCTTTGACCCCAAAAGTCACATCCCATTTCACTACGCTCTTATTCCTGACAGTCTTTCACAATGGGAGCTGCTGAAGCTGTGCCTCAGCTAGAAATTCTTTGTCCGTGCTCACCATTAGATCTGTCTTGACAGACAGCATAAGTGGGTCAATCTTTCTCCAACTACTCTTCCTGGTATATTAAAGGGGAGAGTGCAAAATAGATAAGCGTTTCAATGACCTTTCATCTGTCCTCTGAAAGTTTCCTCCCAGCATTTGTTCACATCACTTTCCTCCCAAGGTACTCGATATTTTATTATTGCTGTCTCACCCTTTGAACCCGGACTCAACCCCGACTTCTACTGCATGCTGACCGTCCTCTACAGGATTTATGCTGCCAACCTATTTCTCCTGTTCATGGGGAAGAGCCTGGCAGAAAAGCATGCATGAACTCCTCACCAGATTTAACTTGCCAATTGTTTATTAAGAATGGACATGTTAGGAGAGAACAACATTGTAATTGAAAGAAGTAATAGTAGCGTTAATGAAATTAATTTTTATTACATGCTAATTATGTTCATGCCTACCTCTTGTCTGTCTGTCAGTTTGTTGGACGGTGGTGGCTCCTGTGTTACTGTGATGCGAGAAGTTCTCCCACTGGTCTTTCAAAGTCCAGCAAGACCATTTGAAGCGGGCTTCCAGAGGAAGAACTGACAATGAAGAAGATCTGAGCTCTCCCTGTGGGAGGAAGAAATGACTGGAAACCTGATGAATAGCTTTGAAACATTTCAGATATTGAACATGAAAAATGGAAGCAGAACATTGTCTACGAGAGTGCCAGAGGAAAAGCTCTTCTTATTGGAAAGCACTGCAAATGTCATTGAGGAGATGGTTTCTCAGAGTGGCATTGACCATGGAGATAAGAGAACAGAAAAGCCTGTGAGAAAGGAGCCTTCAGGGTCTTCATTATATTGAACAGAATCTTGAATGTGTGAAGTATGAATGTGAGGACAATTGGAAGTTGTCAAAAATGAAAGGAAACCCATAAAGGTGAAGACACTAGTATGCTGCAATGAATGCATTTGGGTCATTTTAAATCAGAAAATCATATAAATTTCTATACCTGCAATAGCATCATCAGGAGGAATGCTGTGACATTTGATAGCAGAAAGGATATTGCAAAATCAATCAGAAGTAAAATTCTGTCTGTAATAAGGTTATACTTATCCACTTTCAAAGAAATTCTATCAGTACAACTATTATTCAAATTTAAGCAGCAACCACAACAGTTTGAGATGATAAAATGAAAGAATTCTACCAATGACGTCCAGCAGAAATAGGCCAAATATGCAATCAAGATGCACTGATAATTATTGGTAACTGGAATGTGAAGTTGGAAGCAAAGAGGAAAGGACAGTAGTTGAAAAATCTAGACTTGTTGATAGAAATGAAGATGGAGAACATGAGAGAATTTTGCAAAACTAATGACTTGCTCAGAGAAGATACCTTTTCCAACAACACAAAAAGTAACTCAATATATACACTGACTTTTGCAGATGGAATACACAAAAATAAAATTGACTATATTTGTGGGAGGAGATGATGGAGAATATGAATATCAGCAGCTAAAACCAGACCAAAGGCTGGTTTGGGAATAGACCATTAGTTACTCACAAATTGAGGATAAACCCAAAGAAAATTAAAGCAAGTTCACAGGAATCTGTGTAACTTTAGGGATGATGAACCCAAGAGTTGTAGGAACACTATAGGCTATGGAGGCAATGAATCCAAGGTCAGACACAACTGTGAATGGATAGGCAAAAACATCTAAGGTTGGCTTATCTGATGGGCAGCCACTGATAGTTCCCAAGATCAGTAGGCAATACAGCAGAAAGTTAGTTCAAGTTGACGGAGTCAACAATCCAGATGTAGGATCCAGACCTTGCAAAACAGCAAACAAGCTTGCATGTCTCTTTTTACAGGAGGTAGGCCATACCATGGAGGAAATATCCTTTCAATTGCATTGCGACTGTGACCTCGGGAACAGGTTTGCATTTTACCCTAATCCTTTTACAACTGTTTGGATGCTCACCAAAGATCCCATCATGGAGCTTATGACATTATCGTCATTCCATTACAGAGAATTTCAATCCTGGCCCGATGAAATTAGCATAAAACTAGAGTCACCTATGGTGAGCAGTTTCCAGAAGAACTCTCAGAATAAGAACAGACTTGTTGATGTTAGATACTGCGTAGTCAGTTCTGATTTATAGTGATCATATATGAGACAGAATGAAACACTGCCCAGTCCGCTTCCATCTCCACAACGATTGTTAGGTTTGAGTCCATTGTTGCAGTCACAGTGTCAGTCCATCTTATTAGAATCTTCCTCGTTTTCACTGATCTTTTAACAAGCATCATGTCTTTTTTCCAGGGTCTGTCTTTCTTGATAACATTTTCAAAGTGAATGAGACAAAGTCTCACCATCCTTGTTCCTAAGGAGCATGCTGGATGAACTTTTTCCAAGACAGATTTTTTTTGCTCTTCTGATAATCCATTGCACTTTCAATATACTCTACCAACACTGTAATTCAAGTGCATTGATTCTTCTCTGGTCTTCCTTGCCTGTTGATCAAATTTCCCATGCATATTGCACATTAGAAAATATCATGGCAATGTATGTACTAATGCGACTGATACAATTTATGTGTGAAATGTTAAAAGAGCTGTAATAACCACGCAATAAAATGATTTATTAATTAAAAAAAAAGAAAACAGCATGGCTTGAGTTAGACACTTCTTAGTCCTTAAAGTAACATCCTTGCTCTTCTACACTTTGATGAATTTTTTGCAACAGAATTGCCCAAAGCATTATGTTGTCTGATTTCTTTATTATTGCATCCATGAGGATTGATTGTGGACCCAACCAAGAAGAAATTATCGATAGCTTCAATTTTTTCTTGATTTATTATGATGCTGCTTATTGCTTCAATATGAGGATATTTATTTTCTTTATATTGAGTGTTAATCTATACACAAAGCTCCAGCCTTCGATTATCAGCAGCAATTACTGCAATCTCTCCTTGCTTTTAGCAAGTCAGGTTGTGTCATTTGCATATCACAGGTTATTAATAAGCTTTCCTCCAATTTTCATGTCGTCTTCTTCTTCACATAGTCCAATTTCTCAAATTATTTGCTCGGAATACAGAATGAATCATGGTAAAAGCATACAGCCATGACACACACTTTTCCTGCTTCTCTTTTTGAGTTCTTCCACATCAGTAAACGAAGGTCCCAATGTTCTATAATATTAAGGTAAGCTCTACTTTGAAGATATAGCTTTTCTCCAATTGCATTTTAATTGTCTTTCAGAAAGTTTCATCTACTGGCACCATTTGAGGATATGTTCCACTGATTTCCATGTTGTTTTTCTAAAGTTAGCATTTGTTTTGCTTTGACTTTTTATTGTTACATGGGTCAAGATTTACAGAGAAAAACCAGCCTCCAGCAATAGCTGTACATTTTGTCTTACATAATCGATTATCTTCTTGATAACATAGAATCCCACTTGTACCATTTCCTGTTTGCCTTTGTCCTTGTTTCTAAACCTTACTGACTTCTGAACTTTGCCTTTGAGCAAATGCCACCCTTTTGATTCCAAATCATTGATTATTTGAAGGAGTACATGATTCTCTAGTGTTATGTTTCACATTATACCAAACCGAAACCAGACCAACATCCAGGGACTCTATGCTGACTCGGTGACCCTATCTAAGATTTCTGAGTCTCTTTACAGGAGCAGATGGCCTCCTCTTTCTTCTGAGGAGTTGGTGGTGCCATCGTTCAAAGTCTCTTGCTTAACTAAAATTGTTACCAGGACTAGTTGGCGTTTGTTTAGGGTGAAAATTTACCATGAGGTTGGTTTTAGTTCCTGGCCTGAAGGGTGACTAAGGACCAGAGTCTCTGGCCATACTAATCTCTATTAGACTAATAAGCCTGGTTTTATGATTTGAGATTGTATTACATAGAATTCTCACCACTCTACTCTCTCCAAGACCTCCAAATGGAATCCCTTTCAGAGTAGTGGATACTGACACCTGGGAATTGTCTTATTTTCCTCTTATTTTTCTTAGAGTCATGGAGACTGAGGTTTGCATGGTTCATTATTCCTCTGAACTAATTGTTTTCATGCATCTTCAATTTTCTTTTTTCTTCTTTGTTTTGGATACGGAAAGACTCATAGTTACACCTTAAATGGCCACTCATAAGCTTTCAAGACTAGTTGCTACTCACCAAAGGGTGGAGTATATTTTCTTTATGAATGTTTTCTTTCCAATTGAATTTAGGTCCCCTTGAGTTGCCGGGTCCAGCAATTCACTCCCTCAAAGTGTCTAGTTATGGCTATGGTGTTTTAACAACTTTGTTCCCTCTATGTGCACCTATATTCATGGATATATTCATTGATATATTTGCAGTATAAGAAAGTATATGTATAAATATATTTAGGCTAATCTTTATTCATGGTGGGGAGAGTCCCATCCTCCTTCTTACATCCATTCAGCTTTCATGTGCATCCATGTATCTGCTTCAGAGCTCTGGTGTTGCAGTGAGTTACACATTGTGCTGAGAACTCCAAGGTCAACGATTGTCATCCACCAAAAGGTGTGAGAAAGATGAGGCTTTCTACTTTGCTACAGACTTACAGACTCAACCCCACAAAGGCAGTTCTATCCAGCTCTACAGTGTCTCTGTGAATGAGAACTGACTTAATGGCACTATGTCTGGTTTAGGTTTATCTACTCGTAGATTATTGCTATTACTCTTATTTCAGGATTGTGTATATCATAACATTTACCTTTCCAGTGTTTAACTCATTATTCCTCCAAGAATCTTTGCCATGATAATTTTTGCTGGCTTCCAGATCATGTGTGGCCTTCCCTTCACTCAAGTTTGTATGTATCTACCATCTATTTATTTATTTATTTTCTCTCCATAGCTTTTATTTAGTAGCCATCAAAGAAACTTTATTTTTGGATTGGACCTTTCTTTAAATTTTATAATATTACTCTTATATAATATTTGTCCTTGGGAGTTTGACTAATTTCATCCAGCACAGTATCCTTCAGGTTTTTCTGTGCTATGTGATATTTCATGAGTTCACTTCTTAATTTGACCACAGTAAATACTGGTCAACTTTTTTTAGAATTAGATTGCTGATCCCCTTCCTAGTCTATTTTTGTCTGGAATCTACATCAAAAACTATACAGCATGGGCTGTCCTGCAAATATTTGAACTACTGGTATGAGAGCTTTGAAAGCTTCCAGCTCACCACATGCAACCAAATACAATATGACCCACTGATAGGAGAGTGAGGATCCTGATAAAACAAAGTTCACATATTTAATCTTCCCAGGATGAGAACTTAATCCAAGTGTTTGCACTTTACTCTAAAAATAAATTTAGAGCTTTTCATTTTCAAGAGAATGATAAAGTTGGCAGAAATATTCTCCAAGGTGTATGTGTCACTGGATTAGCAGCACTTCTAATTCCATATATTTTATTTGCATAGGCCTTCATGCCTACACTTCATAGATTTTTCAAAAAGTTTTTATTTGTTTTTGAAAGCCACTCTCAATCTTACAATCACGTTCTAGATACTTTTTTCTGTCTCACTATATTGCATCATTTATTTTATTTCCTTAGAAGTCTCCTGTGGATTGCAATCTCTGCCTAAAATATGACTGCAGAGAGAGAAAGAGAGAGAGACAGAGAGAGAGAGAGAGAGAGAGAGAGACAGAGACAGAGACAGAGACAGAGACAGAGACAGAGAGAGACTTGAAATCTTAACTTTCATTTGCAATCAGAAATAAATGCATCTGTAAAATTATGGCACTTGTTACATTAGAACTTATAAAGCATGAAAAAATGCTACACTGTATCACTGTAAAATATCTTACAGCTACTAAAAAGACAAAGACTTTATTTAGATCAATTGAAGAAAGTATTAGTGCGGCATTTTCCACCATTGAGTGTGTTGTTTCACCTCAAGATCAAAGAAAAATTCAAGATCAGCTTTTGTGTTCTTTATTACCTTCATGATGTGCAAACTTACAGGCAAATAGTGAACTCCATACTAAAGTTTTAATCATTATACAAGAAGGTTTCATAAAGTTCATGACAAAACATTTAATTATATTTTAATCCCATTTTCCAGAAACTTTATGGCTATTCCTCATACATCATCATCATCATCATCATCATCATCATCATCATCATCATAAGTTTTTGCTTGCCATAGAGTGCTAGTCAAAAATATATTTTCTTCTCTGCAGAATTACATTTTAAATAAAATTATCCTCCTGAAATTTGTAGGTATGCTATTAAACATTTGCACTAACAAAATATTCCTTAAAGCCGGATTAAGAAAATAACATTAAAATTTATTATAAAAGGTATAATTTTACATTCAAATCTATTTAAGAGGTTAAACTTTAATATATTTTTAATGTAAAAAAATTTCTATTGCCACTCTCCCCACTGGTCCTAAAGGGATCATCTGTCCTCGATACCCCATACTTGCGGTTTCTACCCGATTTGTAAGGTAGAACTCAGATCATGATTGTGGGAGGGAGGAAGCATTTTAGAATTAGAGGAAAGATGCATATTTCATCATTGCTACATTGTGCCCTGACTGCTGTTCTCCTCCACACTAAGGGTCATGGGAGAGAGAGTGGTGACATCAGGAGGATGGAGGGAGAATAGAGTAGAGAGGGGAAAACGATTATAGGGATCTACATATAATCTCTCTGGGGTGTGGACAACGGGGAAGTGGGCAAAGGAAGACATAAGGCACTGTTCGACAAAGCAAAATTAGAATCGTTTATAAATTATCAAGGGCCAATGAGGGAGGGGGAGGTGTAGGAAGAGGGTGGGAAAATACCAGGGGTTTGAGTAGGAAGAGAATATTTTGCGAATGATGATGGCATCAAAGGTACAAATGTGTTGAGCTGTTACTTGCAAAATTGCCAGTTCATTCCATCAGCCTGGTCCCATAAGGATTTATAATTTCGGAAATACAAAGGAACCATTCTAGTGTATCTTTTATAAACTCTATGAGTTGGAATTTACTTAATGGTAGGAGATTTGTTTTGGTTTCTTCTCTCTTGATGAGTGTCCAACCCATACCAGGCAACAGAACTATTATCGCACTTGGATTAGTGCAAGAAGTAGTGCACCTTATAGTATACAGACCAATATCCATCTATGTGTTTGTGCACATATATATGGATACTAAAACATTCTTTTGTATGTAGATAGCTAAAGGAAACTGAAGAAATTATGGAGCAAAAGATCTGAACAAAGATTAAAAATGGCACCTTGAGAAGACAACATATTATAATAAAATATGCAAAGACTTGGAGTTGGAAAATTAAAAGGAAAGAACATACTCAGAACTTCTTAAGTAAAGGACTGTAAAGAGAACTTAAGCCTTGAGTAGAAATGTAGAAAAATTCTATAGCAAAAAATTCTACATACTTGTTGGTCAGTTCGACTGTAGCAGCTTGTAGGCCTGTATATTGCTGTGACAGTGAAAGCTCTGTCGCTGTTATTTCAAATAACTCAGAGTGAACAGGCTCCAGCAGAACTTTAAGACTAAGAATAGACCATGGTATTGAAGGAAGAAGCACAAGCATTAACTGAAAACAAGTTCCCAGGAATTGGTAGTGTGCCAATTGAAATGTTTTAAGAAGTGATGAAGCACTGGAAGTACTCTCCCATCTATGCCAAGAAATTTAGAAAAGAGCTAGTTGGCCAACTGACTGAAAGAAATCACATTTGTGCCTATTCCAAAGAAAGGTGACCCAACAGCATGCCCAAACTATAGAACAATATCGTTACTATCACATGCAAGTAAAGTTTTGCTGAAGATCATTCAACAACAATTTCAGCAGTACATTGAGAGGGAGCTGCCAGAGGTTTAGGCCAGATTTGTAAGAAGATGTAGATCAGGGATATTATTGCTGATGTCAGCTGTATTTTGGCTCAAAGCAAAGAATGTCAGAAAAATGTTTACTGGTGTCCTATATATTAGGTAAATGCATTCGACTGTGGGGAATCACACTAGTCTTGAGATAATAATTCCAGAGCCCTTTATTGTGCTCTTGTAGACCCAGCACTTGAATCAAGAAATAGTTGTATGAACTAGACAGGGAACTACACTTCGTGGTTTAAAATCAGGAAAGATAAATCTACGTGCTGAGCAAATCATCAGAAAAGGTGAGTTGCATGAAGAAGAACAAGTGTACCAGTATTGAAAGAAGGCTTATTAGCAATATGCAGATGACAAACTCATTTGCATAGTAATAAAAGTGAATAGAATATGAAGAGGACTTGAAACACTTGCAGATGAAAATCAAGGATTTCAGCCTTCAGTATGGACTGCAAAACAGTGTGAAGAAAACAAAGATTCTCATAACTTGAAGAATAGGTAATATCATGATAAACAAAATAAAGATTGAAGTCGTCAAGAATTTTGTTTTGCTTGGATCAGTGCTCATAAACATTGAAGTCCAGAGCTTAAAACAGTGCTGAAAGGAAGGATATTATTTTGAGGACTAAGATGCTTCAGGACACCATATTACTATTTTCTCACACACACAATATTATAAGGGAGAAGAAAGGAAAAATGCCAAACACAAGTAGAACAGGATGATATTTAGATTTAATTACACTGAATGTCAATGGTTTTAATACATATATTAAATGACAAAGGTAGCACACTTGATTAGACAACAAAAGCCATCAATCTGCTTTCTTCAAGAGACACATCTCAAACTCACAGATTAAAAATAGACTGAGCATCAAAGGATGGCAAAAATTTTACCAAGCAAATGACAATAAAAAATAGCA
The DNA here is from genome assembly GCA_004026705.1 of Nesogale talazaci. Taxonomy (NCBI): domain Eukaryota; kingdom Metazoa; phylum Chordata; class Mammalia; order Afrosoricida; family Tenrecidae; genus Nesogale; species Nesogale talazaci. Next base: position 12,910 of record PVJH01033205.1, read on the forward strand.
GCAGTAGACAATACTAATGTTGGACAAAATAGAACCCAAGGTACATGACTTGAGTCATGTATTACACACTACTCAAGGGTTCACATCCTTGACATTCATCAACCAAATTCTTAAAAAGATGGAAAGAGAAAACACTGGATCAACTTCAATAGACTACTCTCAAAGAAAGATAGATCAGCAGGTAAGAAACTCAATAAAGAAATGGATGACCTACATAACACAATCAAACATCTTGACCTAATAGGCGTATTTTAGAGCTCTCCAACCAACATTTTACATATATATGTGTGTGTGTGTGTATACAAACACACATTCATCTTCAATGCACATAGCTCATACTTGAAAATAGACTACATGGTGGTACATAAAGCAAGCTTGAGAAAATTCAAACACATAGAGGTCATTCAGACCATCTTCCCTGACCACAGCATCATAAGGTTGGAAATAATAATAGAAAGAAGAAAAGTAAAAAGACAAATACTTGGAGACAATAACATTTGGGAAACAGAGGACTAGAAAGAGAATGTATGGGGAAGAATTATTTTGTCTCCTACATTAAAAATCCTGCAGGCCAGGATTCTGGGTGGAGGGACCCTTGTGTTTTCATGATGAGTCCCAATCACATTTATATAATGAAGCGTAATTTCCACAATATCCTGCTATAATAGTGCTACCTTATAGTTGTTTCTTAGAAGCACGTGGCTGATTTCTAACTGGTCAGCAGCTTTAACTCTAGGAGAAAATGTGCGACTGCTCCCCCTGCTCAGTGAACAGTCAGGCCCCTTACCTTCTCCTACCATGGGTGTTAGGTTACTCCTCTAATGAAGTCAGGGACTTTTAGGCTTAGGGTACTGCCCACCTTATTATGTATATGGATACCTGTAATTAGAGGAGCTTATATACCCCTAGAGTATATAAGATGATGATAATAACACATATTTATGTCTATCTCTCTCACATTACTGAAGCCAGGGCAGAGGTGATCATCCCAAAACTTTGTCTCTTAATTTCTTCCCTTCAGTTACACAATAGTTGTTTAGGAGATGTTTGGATGTAAGGGTGGAGCTCACAATAATACACTTGTCAAAGACCAGTGAGCATTATCCCAAATTACAGAGAAAATTAATAGGCCCCTAGAAATTAATGAGAATACAATTTGACAATAGAACATAGCAAAATCTGTGGGACACAGCAAAGGCAGTCAGTAGTCACTTTATTTTAATAAATGCATACATGAAAAAAGAGGAGAGAAATACAGTGAGCACCTTTATTCAGCACCTTAAGCAGCTGGAACAGTGCCAACAGCATAGTCTTTCTAACAGCAAAAGAAAGAAGATCATAAATCTTATAGCAGTGATAGCAGATACAAATGGCCTGGAAAGTAGTAGAACAATGGAAATGCCAACAGAGTAAAAAGCTTGTTCTTTGACAGGATCAACAAACCACTACCAAACTTAACAAAGAAGAACCAGACTCCAATATCTAGAATAAGAGATGAAATAGGGGAAGTGAAAACAGATCCCCCCCAAAAAGAAAACAGACCCCAATGAAATGAAAAGATCAATTATGCTGTATTGCAAAACACTGTATTCCAACAAACTCAATAATTTGAAGGACATGGACAAATACCTAGGAAATCACTCTCTCCCCAAATTAATGCATATGGATATTAAGAACTTGAATAGACCCATAGCAAAAGAAGAAACAGACATGATCATAAAGAAACTCCCAAACTGAAAAGGCTCTGGTCAAGATGACTTCACAGGAGAGTTCTACCAAATATTCAGAAAAAAATAGACACAGATCCTACACAAATTCCTCTAGAACATAAAAAGGGATCGCAAACTCCCACACTTGTTCTATGAAGGCAGCGTAACCCTGGTATCAAAACTGGGCAAGGAATGCACAAAGAAAGAGAACTACTAACCAATATCTCTCATAAACATAGATGCAAAAATCTCAACAAAATCATGGATAATAAAATCTAACAACGTATCAAAAAAATAAAACATCACAACGAAGCAAGATTTATACCAGCGATGCAGGGGTAGTTCAACATTCAAAAACAATTAATATAATCAACATGAAAAAGACAAGAATCATATGATAATATACTTTGATGAAGAAAAAACACAGGCTAATATCCAACACCCATTCCTAATACAGACTCCCAAGAAGATAGGACTAGAAAGGAAAGTCCTCAATATAATAAAAGCTAGATACAAAAAAGCTAGTAGCCAATATTATACTCAATTTAGAAAAGATGAAATTACTTCCACTGAACAAGGGAGCCCCACAAGGATATCCTTTATTCCCACTTCTATTCAACCTTGTGGTGGAATTTGTAGCCAATGCCATAAGAAAATGCAAAGATATCAAGTGTGCATGATTGGGTAAAGAAGTTGAACTTTCACTATTTGCTGATGTTATAATTCATATATTGAGAAGTCTAAGGAGTCCATAACAGGATTGCTGAAAACAATGGAGGAGTTAAGTAGAGTAGCAGGATACAAGATTAACAGGCAAGAATCACATGGATTGCTGTGTACCAGTGATGGGGAATATAGAAAAAGGTATCAAGGAATCAGTACCATTCACAATAACCACACGAAAGCTGAAGTACCAAGGAATACACATAGGAAAAAACCAAAAGACCTATATGAAGAAAATTACAGAACATTACTGCAAGAGACCATAAGGGATCTACACAAATGGAAGAATATTCTGTGTTCACAGTTGGAAAACTCAATATAGTGAAACCGTCATTACAACCTAAAGCAAACTTTAAATTCAATGTAATCCCAATCCAAATTTCAGCAACGTTCTTCAAAGAAATGGAAAGACTGATGACCAATTTCATATAGAAAGGGGAAAAGCTCAGGACATGCAAAGAACTCCTCAAGAAAAAAAAAAGTAGGTGGACTTGCACTATCTGACCTCATACCCTATTATAAAACCACAGTTGTCAAAACAGTCTGGTACTGGAATAATGATAGATACTCAGACCAATGGGTCAGGACAGAAAACCCAGAAATACAAAGCATCTGCATACAGATGATTACTTTTTTTTCGAAGGCCAAAAAAAAAAAAAATAGTCACATGCAAAAGAATGAAAAAAGACCCATATCTCATTCCATGTACAAAAACAGACACAAGGTAAATTAAACACTGAGATGTAAAACCTCAAACTATTAGAATCATCCATGAGAAAACCAGGACTAAGCTAGCAGGCCTAGGGCAGGGAATACCTTGATTAGCAGAATTAACAAAGGAAGCACACTGTGGAAGATGAAATAGATGAATGGTACCTATTGCAATAAAACACTTTTAAAATGACTATAGAAAAAAAAGAATAAGAGTTCTTAGGGGTAGGGTGAGAGAGGGAGGGTATAAGGAGAGCTGATATCAAGGAGTTGAAGAAGAAAGAAAATGTCCTGAAATTAATTGTGGTAGAAATTGTACAACACTGCTTGATGTGATTGAACCAAGGAATGTTATGATTTCTGTAAGACCTCCCAATAAAGTTATTTTTTAAATAAGAAAACCCTGCATACATCAAAAGATTTTAGCAAAAGTGTGAAAAGAGAGTCTACTGATTGGGAACAGACATTTTATAATGACATAACTGTATTAGTCCAGGTAGGCTAGAAAAATAAATCCACAGACACCCATATGTATATAAGGGAGAGGTGTATATACAAAAATGGAAGGAAAATTGAGAAAGCATCCCAACACAGTCCAGTCCAAGTCCATAAGTCCAATATTAGCCCATATTTCCGATATCAATCTATAAAGTCTTCTTCAGTGTCATAAAGTACACGCAATGACTCCAGGACAATCACAGACCAGCAGGTGGAGAGTCTTGTGTATCCAGTGGTGGTAGAAACATCTCAGTGCTGTTGGGGGTCTCCCTATGCCATCCCAAGCATCTCAGTACTGTCAGGAATGTCTATGTGGCTTCTTTGGCCCCAGAGGTCTGGTTCCATCAGGGCAAGCCCATGTGGCTTCTTTTCCAGCTCTTCCAGCTTCCTGGACTCAGGATCTATCAGAATGCTGCCTTGTTGTCTTATCAGTTGAGAGTTTCCAAGAGACTAAATTGATAATCTCTCACTTCCATGGGGGAAATATCACAAGATTTCCCAGAAGTCTCAGAGAAAGCCATGCCCACACAGAGGTCTCACTGACTGTCTCCAGATTAACAGGCTAGACTCCACCTCTACACTCTTAATCAAATCGGCACCAGAATACATGACTGTCACTTAACAAAAGACTAATTACTAAGACCACCTGAATTTTTTAAGGTTAAAGCAAGCAAAAACTAATAGTCCTCTGAGAAGGTGGGCAAAGACGTGAACAGAAGGTTCACAAAGGATGACACTCAAATGGTTCAAAAGTTCATGAAGAAAAGGTCCAGGTCATTAGCCATCCTAGAAATGCAAGTCAAAACAACAATGAGATATCACCTACCATTCATTGTTGTAGGTCAACTTATAAAAAATGAGAACAACAAATGTAGGACAGGGTATGATGATATAGGAATTCTTATCAACTAAATAAATACAGCCTCTGTGAAAGGTAATATCACGATACCTAAAACAGGTGGAAATTGAACTAACATATTGTCCAGAAATATCATTACTGGACATATACACCAAAGAAATAAGAAACAGACCATGAATAGACATTTGCCGTGCACCACCCCCACCACCCCATGTTAATTGCAGCACAATTCACAATAGCAAGAAGCTAAAAACAGTCTAAAGTCCCATAGATGAGTGGTTAATAAGAACTCTGGTACGTACACACAATAGAATGTTACACATCTCTCAAAAAACAGTGATGAAACCATGAAACGCCTCAACTCGTGGAGAAATCTGGAAGACATTCTGAGTGAAGTATTCAAGCACAAAAAGACAAATATTATGAATCCCCCATGCTAGGAACAAACAGCAGAACTGGCACAAGCTCAAGCTTGCATGCTATCCAGTCTTCTGATGGGAGACCAGACAACTTAGTAAAGAGCCGAGCCACTGTCAATGAGCCACACATCATCTGCTCCAGGTGAGTGCAGATTAGTTCATTTGGCTGGAGAACACCTAACAACATCTCCAAATGTTTGATGGTAGTTGGGGGTGGTGGGGCATGGGGTGATTGGTGCCATCTGCTAAGTGGTAACCATGTGGATCTGGTGTGAAGTTCCTTAGAGAGGGAGATGACCCTGTCAGAGGGATGAGACTTACTGATGGAAGGGGCAGCATAGGAGAGGAGAGAAGGAATGGTCAAGTTTAGGAAAGCAAAGATGCGTGTCTATTGGGTAGAGGAGAGGGAGGGTTGACCACCAGTTGTGGGGAGGATAGTCTGAGGATGTTCTTGGGATCATTAGGTAGGAAGAGTCTTTAGTGACATGCAACAGGAGGGCAGAACTGATGTTGGAAATCTTGGGGTATCCCAGGAATTCAGGCCTGATGCTGCAGAACATTGGGAAACTATATCGTGGATCCTCAGCCTGCATAGCATACTCCAGAGGCTGTAGTGGTAAGACCCCAAAAGGGAACTCCACTGGGTGAAGTGGACTCTACCCCCCCAGACACTTTGTAACCTGAGAACTTTAGCTGGAAAACATGGTGTCTGTGGTAGAGGAAGACAAGAGTGGTATACTGTTGGTTGGTTTGTGAATAAATAAGGTTTTGGAAAATCAATGCCCTGTATGCTGTATTAAGATACATATTATTCTGAAAATTCTGTGACAGCTATTATGTTTTATTTATATTCATTTATATTAGCATGTATCTCAGAGGTACATAGATACTGGAGTTTGCTCTCTTGAAGCTGTGTTATGTATTTATTCATTTTTCAAAAAATGAAACCCAGGAATGTTGAAGGTACAAGGAAAAACATATAATACTGGTTTGGGGTAAGAGGGGTATATAGAGGAGGAAAGGGAAGAATCAGATGATGTCAAGAAGTCCAGGTAGGAAAAGTACGCTTTGGGAAACATGTATGGTTGTGAAATAAATTGTATAATTATGTTTGACATAACTGAACTCTAGAGTGTTATGTCATACATACTGGCTCCCAACTTATAGCAAATTAAAAAGAAAGAAGGTATAGATCCAGAAATGGGCTTGGGGCTCCCTCTAAATCCTAGCTGCAACTTAAGAAAAATGAGTTCTTACATCTTGGCTCTGCTACATACTCACCTTCATTAAATGACCACTGGAGATAAGAGTACAACAGCAACATGCGGTGAAGACAATCAGTGATGTTTGTCTATCAATCAGAATAGTGTCTGGGGTCCTAAAGGCTTGTATTCAGATAATCAGCCATCTAAGTGTGGAGTCAACTAAATCCACACAGACAAACTACCAGCTAGTGTATGATCTAAATATGATAGTTACAAAATTCTAATATGGTGAGGAGAAAAGCATCAGAGGAAAATTATGAACACCTGATTTCTGGAGGATTGTGGGGATCAGTGGTAATGCCAAACTCATCTTCAGAGTATCTAGTTAGATGACTGACCCACAGGCAAGAGTTTCAAACAGCCTAACGATCAGGCAGACACAATTGAATTCTTGATTATTCTGGACAGAACTCGACACTTAGTTGATCACCCTATAGACACAACCGTAATTTATTCTAGGTGCAAGTATCTTACTCATTTCATGACAGAAATTTCTTCCTTCTGTTATTGACTATTGTTGGGGTCTTTCCCTTCTTATGCATTCTTTTTACATTTGTCTGTATACTATTATATTTTTATTGTTAACACCTTAGCACTTTTTTTTCTGTTGTATATCCCAGCTGTGAAGCACAGGAAGAGTGGATGCATATGATAATAACTGATACCAGGGATAGAAGGACTATAAGGCTTGGGTATAGATGATAGGGAGGGAAAGAGGATTTCTGAATAATGGAGACAGGAGCAGGGAGGGAAAACTAGAACAGAATGTATTTGCATAACTCATATTAAAACTATTTAACCATGGGGTGGGCGATACTTTAAAATTGATGTAGGAGATGACTGTACAATTTTCCTTGATATGATTGAATGATTGAACTCTTGAATTATATCATATGTAAATTGTTTGCCAGTAAAACTGTTTTTAAGGGAAAAAAGTAAGTAACACAATCTGCCAAGAAAAAAATCAAATCATTTTTAGAAGAAACAGCTAGATTGCTCCTTGGTGGCATGAATGATAAGACTTGGCCTTGGATGTCTAATCAGTAGAGATCAGTGCCTGGAGAAAGACATCATAGTTGGTAAATTAGAGGGGCTGGAAGAAAAAAAGAGGAAAACCCTTATTGAGAAAGTTTTTCACAGTGGATTCGACAATGGGATCAAACATTAGAAAAACTATGAGGATAACAGGACAGGACAGTTATCCTGTATATAAGATTGCTTATAATTGGAACAAACTCAATGACACCTAACAAAAATGATATTCACCTAGTCATTTTTTCCTTTATCTTTTAAAAAATCATTTTATTGGGGGTTTGTACAATTCTTATCTCAATCCATACATTCATCCATTGTGTCAAGCACATTTGTACATTTATTTCCCTCATCATTCTCAAAACATTCACTTTCTACTTGAATCCTTGGTATCAGTTCCTCATTCCCTCTCCCCCTCCCCCTCCCACGTGAACCCTTGGTAACTTATGAATTATTATTATTTTGTCATATCTTACTCTGCTCAACGTCTCCCTTCACTCACTTTCCTGCTACCCTTTCCCCAGAGAAGAGGTTGTATGTAGATCCTTGTAATTGCCTCCCCCTTTCTACCCCACCTTCCCTTCACCCTCTCAGTATCACCACTCTCCTCACTGGTCCTGAAGGGGTCATCTGTCCTGGATTCCCTGTGCTTCCAGTTCCTAGCTGTAACATGGTACATCCTCTGGTCTAGCCATATTTGTAAGGTTAAACTGGGATCATGTTGGGGGGTGGGAAAGCATTTAAGAACTAGAGGAGAGTTATATGCTTCATCGTTGCTTCACTGCACCCTGAATGGTTTGTGTCCTTCCTGAGACTCTTCTGTAAGAGAATATTCAGTTGCCTACAGATGGGCTTTGTGTCCCCAATCTGCACTCCCCTTCTTTCATAATGATACAATTTTTGTTCCTTGATGCCTGATACCTGATCCCTTCAACACCTTCTGATCACACAGGTGGTGTGCTTCTTCCATGTGAGCTTTTCTGTTTCTGAGTTAGATGGATGCTTGTTTACCTTCAAGTCTTTAAGATCCCAGATGCTACATCTTTTGATAGTTTGACACCATCAGCTTTCTTCACTACATTTGTTTATGCACCCATTTGTCTTCAATGATCCAATCAGGAAGGTGAGCATGCCATGAAATGTTGATGTTTTTTTTGTCCTTTGATGTCTGATACCTGATCCCTTCCATACCTCATGAGCACACAGACTGGTGTGCTTCTTCCACCACATTGCCATTTTTATGAAACAAAAATAAACTAAAGAATTATAGGATTTTTAGCAATGATACAACAGAGAAAGGACTGATTACAAAAATCTATGATATCCTTGTTTCCTGCAAGAAGAGGAAAACAGATAACCCTTTGGAGAAATGGGGAAAAGAAATGAAAAGAAGCTTCACTAGGGTGGAGGTCCATATGGCCAATAAACATATGAAAAAATGCTCCCGCTCACTAACCATCAGAGAAATGCAGATCAAAACAACCATGAGATATCATCTAACACCCTTGAAGCTAGCGCAGATCAGAAAATCAGAGTGCAACAAACGATGAAGGGGATGTGGCAAAATAGGGACACTTCTACATTGTTGGTGATCGTGTAGATATGTACAGCCACTGTGGAAAGCAGTCTGGCAATACTTAATGAAAATGGAAGTTGAGCTACCCTATGATCCA
>PVJH01033206.1:0-21794 GCA_004026705.1 Nesogale talazaci
ATACCTGGGTACCTGGTACCTGGGTACCATGGAATGGGTTCTGTCTCATAGCAAGCCCATGCACAACAGAACAAAACACTGCCTGTACCTGGGCTGTCCTGACAATTGTTGCCCTGAGTTCATTGTTGCAGCCCAAGGTGGATCCATTGGTGGAGAGCCTTCCTCCTTCTCGCTGTCCCTCTACTTTATCCAGCATGGGGTTAAGGGTGATGATGCTGCGTGAGCAGTCGAACCTCCCCAAGGGGGCAGTGGTCATTCATTGGTAGTACTCTCATCTTCCAGGGGCCAGCCCTGGGTTCGACACCCAACCACACCCAGCTGGCCCCTCATGCTGTCGTGCTGCTGACTGGGCTTCCACAGGGCTTGTGGACCAAGGCCTGAAAATCTGCCTTGCAAAAGCCAGTCCCTACAACCCTAGGGACCCCAATCCTCCAAGCCATGGGTCTGCTGCGGGGCCAGACAACATTGCATTCTGACAACAGCCATGTTCATCAGAGCTGTGCCCTTGGGAGAAAAGTCAAGGACCTTCATTTTTTCCACTGCCAACTCAACGGATCTCCAGGGCTAGAGAAGCCAGCCTTGAGGCATGTGCCAAATGTGTCCCTGAGCCTCCCCAGCTTCCGAGTTAAGGAAGCGGCAGGTTCATAGGGCCTTCAGCCTCCTCGCCTCACATCAAGAAGGTGGACACAGGCCAAAGTGGGTGGGAGACACCACTTTGATCACCCCTGTGGGGCCCCAGGGTCACAGAGCAGTCCGGGAAAGAACATGGAGGAAACTTCCACTGCCTGAGATTAGGAGCCTGGTGGAACGGAGACTGAGCACTCAGCAGTGAGCTGCTGGATTCCAGAAGGTTCCTGGCCTCCTTCTCGATCTCCTTCTGGTCTCATGCGGCCTTTACCATCACACACTCTTACTAGGGGGCGGAAGGTTGCATGGAGGAGTTGGCTGGGGCATCCGCTGAGAGTCAGAACACACGATGGAATCAGACCGTGAAAAGAGGCGCTCTCCCAGAGCGCCAGGCTTGGGCTTTGGGACCGGGCAATGGGCAGACGCTATAAGGGCCTTGAAAGACTTAGTAAAAGCCGAAAAGATTTCAAGAAGGCAAAGACTTGAGGGGCACTAAGAAAACTGTCTTTGGAAGCTGTGACCTGACTTGAGGCCTTACCCACGGTCTGGCACAAGGTAAGCGATGTATTGTTGTTTTAAGGCATTTAACTTGGGGTGGCTTGTTAGATAGAACTTTCTACACCCACAAAGATTTATTTACGGTCTTGGAAACCCGTAGCAGTAGTTCTACCCTGTCCTGGAGGGTCTCCGTGAGTCGGGACTAACCTGATGGCCATGGGTTTGGTTTGGGTTAGGGTTATATAGAAACAGTTCAGCAGAACAACTCACTACTGTGGAAAGATGCACAGGCCTCTGTGGTAAAGCAGGAAAAAAGACAAAGGTAACTTGACATGTATAATACCATTTGTGGTGGGGGCAGGGTGAGAACATATGCTTGTGTATCCATAGACACATAATATGAGGGTCAGCCAGAAAGTATTGATGCACAATGACTGTCGTCTTTATTAAACAAAAACCTCAAAATATAAAGCTAGGGTTTCTTGGCATATCCTCCAAGTCTATCCACTCCCCTTCTGAAGACCCTGTTTCTGTCTCTCAAACCTTTCCCCCAAAATAATTTTGTGCTCTTTGATTCACCCCAAGTCAAAAGGACAGTTTGGGCATCCTTGAGGGATTTGAAATGTGTTTCTTTTAGGTGATATTCAAGTTTGGGAAATAAAAGAAGACTGGAGAGGAAGACCAAGGCTAGAGGGCATGGGGTCAGGTTTCCCAAGGAAATTCCCATCCCTTGCTGCCCTCAGAGAATGAGCAAGTGTTCTGTTGTGATGGAAAAAAAGATTCCTTGGTGCCACCTTCCTGGCCTTTCTCTCATCAATGCAATTTTCAGTTTTCTTCAAACTTCCTCACACTAGGCCCCAAGATGACCCTTCAAGAAAATCGATCATGATTTCCCCCCCCCCCCCAAGAAAACTGGTCAAAATCTTCTGAGCTGGGATCTCTACCCTGCAGGCCACTCTTGTCCAGCAGAGCCCCCTTGAAAACCATGGTTCTTAATAGGCTTATCTTTTAAGACGCTCTAACTAGACTCAACACCACTTGTCTGCCACTTTGTCTGTTGCTGTGATGCTGGGAGCCATGCCACCCATCATTCACATACCAGCTGCATCAACCCAGCTGTGGCCGTCACCTCATCTGGTGTCCATTTGAGGATGAAGAGTGGAGGGGTGGAGTCTAACCTGTCAATCTGGAGATAGCCAATGAGACTTCTGTGTGGGCATGCCCTTCTCCTGAGAATTCTGGGAATTGTGACCATTCCTTCTTGGAGGCAGGAGACACTATCTCTCTACTCACTCCTGGGGAGATATTGCAGTCGACAAGACACATGGGAGCATGCTGATAGACCCTGGGCCCTGGAAACTGGAGGAGCTGCAGGGAGGTCCCTGTCAGCACTGAAATGCTTCTACCGGCACTAGATACACAAGACTTTGCACCCACTGGCCTGTGATTGTCCTGGTGTCATTGCATATGCTTTGTGAGTCTAAAGAGGATTTATAGATTGGTATTAGACATATGAACTAATATCAGACTTATGATCTTGGACTGGACTGGGTTGGGATGTTTTCTTAATGTACAGTTGTTCTTGTATATAAAACTTTTCCTTGGGCTGAGCCATGGTGGCGTAGTGGTTGTGTGCGGAACTGAGGCCCACTGGGATGGAGGTTCGATTCCAGTTCCACGGAACAAAGGTAGGGCCTCCTACTCCCACCACCTGAGGGCAGTGATGCCAAAAAAAACCCCAAAACTTTTCCTTATACCCACATGAGAGTTTCTATGGCTTTGTTTCTCTAGTCTACCCAGACTAACACACCAGGGTAACTAGGTTCCAACTGAGCTTCCAGCGAAAGAAGAGGTTACAAAGAAGGAAGGGGCCATCCGCTTCTAAGGGATTCTCCACTGAAAGCCTCATGAGTAGCAATGGAACATTGTCTGCCCTGGTGGCACAGTGGTTGTGTGCGGGGCTGTGGCCCACAGGGTTGATGGTTCAAATCCAGCAGCAGCTCTCCAGGAGTAAGGCTGGGCTTCCTACTCCCACCAGGGCAGTGATGTGAGAATGATGCAAGGGAGAACATTGCCTGACACTTCGCCAGAAGATGAGCCCCTCGGGCCAGAAGGCACTTGCAATATGTCTGGGGAAGTGCTGCCTCCTTAGACAGAGTTGACCACAAGGACATGGATAGGGCAAAGCTTCAGGGATCTTTGTTTGTGCTGAGGCACAGCTCACAAGGAGAAGAAACAGCTGCAGACGTGCATTCATAATACGAATGCATGACATAGAAATCTAGGAGGAAAGATTCGGTGGGAAATAGGAAGACCTTCAAGGAGATGGATTGATCCAGTGGCTACAACGGTGGGCCCACACAGAACCACAGTCATAAGGGCAGTGTTTCCTTCTGTTGTACGTAGGGTCCTTTCTGAGTCACAACCAACCAGTCGGCGCCTAGCAAGAGCAGCAAGATAAGTGTTATGCCCGAGAGAATTTGACTACAGCCATCCACGGCTCACAAAGACACGCTTAAACATGTTTTATTTTAGATAAACTCCTACATGGATGGACTGCAACCCTAGCAACATCTTTATCACATATCTGCTTGGAATATGACTGAAAGCTTATCTGTTAACTTACTCTGGAGAATGAATATTAGGAGGGCATCTAGTTCTTCTAGATGTACTTTATGCATGCTGTACAAGAAGTGCTTTTGATATCTGCCAAAAATTTTTTAAAGGTAAAGTTTGGCTTGCATTTTTTTTACTTCAATCTAGATACACTAGGGGGAATAAACGATTTAGAGGAGAAAACAATGGACTGACACATCGGGGTGGGGGACATGGGAGAAGGGAGGCAGGGAAAGGAAGTGGGTGTTAACAAACCCAGGGACAAGGGAACAACAAGTGGTCTAAAATCAATGGCCAGAAGGGTGTAGGATGCCTGGTAGGGCTTGATCAAGGGCAATGTAGTTGAGAGGAATTATTGAAACCTGGATGAAGATCAAATATGATACTTGGACAAGAGGAAAGTAAAAGGAAATAGAGGAAAGAACTAGGAGACAAAGGGCATTTATAGAGGTCTAAATACCGGCATATACACATGTAAATATATTCACATATAATGACAGGGAAATAGAGCTAAGTACATATGTTACGTATTGTGGCGGTCATATATCTATGTCAATTTCATGATTGAGGTGTAGGGGTGGAGTCTAGCCCGTTAATCTGGAGATAGCCATTGAGTAGTCAATGAGGCCTCTGTGTGGGCATGGCTTTCTCCTGAGACTTCTGGGAAATCTCGTGATATTTCCCTTGTGAAGATGAAACGCTATCTCCCCAGTTGTTGGGAGTTAGTCTCAGAGACGATGAATTACAGAGAAGACAAGATGGCAGCCTCTGAGGAGCTGAAGGAGCCAGAGGAGAGGCCACACAGCCTTACCCTGATGAAACCAGACTTCTGAAGCTGGAGAAGCCACATGGAGACCCCTGCCAGCGCTGAGTTGCCTCTACCACCACTGGATGCTGTTGATGGACCCTGAGCCCTGGAAGTGAGGAGCCATGGGGAGGCCTATGCTGGCACCAGGACTCTGCACCTACTGGCCTGTGACTTTGTGAGTCGGAAAGAGACATTATAGACTGATATCGGGCATATGGGTTAATATCGGACTTATGACTTTGAACTGGACTGGGCTGAGATGCTTTCTCAATGTCCCATTCCTCTTGTATATAAACCTTTTCCTTAAATCCATATGCGTGTCTATGACTTTGTTCCTCTAGACTACCTGGACTAACACAAGTATCAAAGTAGCAATTGGACATTGAGCCTCTACTCAAGTATTCCCTCAACACAAGAGCAGTTTGTTCTAATAACCTAGCAATTCATGATGCTCACCTTCCCAACATGATTACTGAAGATAAAATGGGTGCATAGAAAATGTGATGAAGAAAAAAAAATTTTTTTTAATGTGATGAAGAAAGCTGATAGTGCCGGGCTATTGAAATATATAGCACTGGGGTCTTAAAGGCTTGAAGGTAAACAAGTGGCTATCTGGCTGAGAAGCAACAAAGCCCACATGCAAGAATCACACCAACCTGTGAGCCCATGAGGTGTCAAGGGGATTAGCTATCAGGCATCAAAGACCCACAACAACAACAAAAATCATATCAACATGAATGAGGGGGTGTGTGGAGTGGAGACCCCAAAACCATCTGTAGACAATTGTACAGTCCCTCACAGAAGAGCCACAAGGAAGAGAGGAGCTAGTCATGGTGCAGTATAGCATCAAGTTGCATGGATAGCAACATACAACTTTCCTCTAGTTCTTCAATGCTTCCTCTCCTCCACTAGCGTGACCCCAATTATACCTTACAAATCCAGCTGGACCAGAGCATGTATACAGGTACAGATAAGATCTGAAAACACAGGGAATCCAGGACAGATAAACCCTTCAGGATCAATAATGAGAGTAGTGAGACCAGGAAGGGAAGAGGAAGGTGGGGGGAATAAGGGGATTCTGATGACAAGGATCTACATATAACCCCTCACTGGGGGACAGACAATATAAAAGTGGGTGAAGGGAGACATTTGGTGAGTGTAAGATTTGCCTAATAATAATAATTTATAAACTATTAAGGGTTCATAAGGAAGGGAGGGTGTGGAAGGGGGGGATGAGGAGCTGCTACAAAGGGCTCAAATAGAAAGCGAATGTTTTGAAAATGATGATAACAAATGTGCTTGACACATGAATGGATGAATGAATTGTGATAAGAGCTGTTTTGAGCCCCCAATAAAATGATTTTTTTTAAAGATACGCACTAACACAAAGAATAGTACAATCTCTGCCTTCAAGCAACAACAACAAAACTAAGGGCTGACAATGTTCCAGGGATATGAGCAAAAATTATAGTGATACGTACGCCGGGGAGACTTTTCATTTACAGAACAAATAGGAATCTAGACAGAGCAAGCACAGACTATAGCCACACGATGGGGGAAGCCAAGGAGGGTGGGCTTCGGAAGTATATGTCACGCTGGGTCACAAAGAAAATGAAACAGTAAATGTCGAGGTGAAAGTCACGGCATCCAGATATGAGAACTTCCATTAGACTGTATTAGGAGAGAGTCCGGGGAGCACGGAGGGTTATGAGTTGAGCTGCAGGGAGTTCAAAACCAGAAGCAGCTCCGAGGGAGCGAGATGAGGCTCCCTAGTCCCACAGGATTCTCAGCCTACACACACACACACCACCCCGGGGGCAGTAGTTCTGATCTGTCCTGTGGGGTCTCTGTGGATCAGAATTGACTTGATGGCAGTGAGCCTGGTTTGGGGGGACGGTGAGGAAAGTAGGGGGAAATCGTTTCTTAATAGAATAGTGAGGAAAAGAAATAGTCCTCCAGGGCAGAGGAGGACTGACAGCCAAAGTTGGGGGGGGGGGAGAGAGAGAGAATGGAATCAAAATGAAGAACAAAAGTGTAAGGGAAATGATATTGAACATTGACAGCGGGAGTCCCGGTGGTGGAGCGGCCGTACCTTGGGCCGCAACCCACAAGGACGGCGGTTTGAAATCACCAGTCGCTCCTCGGGAAGACGAATGAAACTTTCTACTCCCTTGCCCAGTTACCGTCTGGGAAGCCCACAGGGGCAGTGGTACCTGCCTCAAAGGACACTGCTACGAGCCCAAGTCGACTTGATGATGAGGCTGGTTTTTAACTGAAACTAGTTCTGAAATATAAAGTAGCTACTGAAAGAAATGCTTTGATCAAAGGCTAAGAATGTGAATTTCTAATCCCAATTTTATTTATTTTTTTATTTTGGACATCACTGCCTCTGGTGGTCGTGGGAGCTACCCAGCACTGCTCCTGAGAGCCGCCGCTGGATTTGAACCGCCAAGCCCGCGGGCCACAGTCCCGCACTCAACCACTTACACCACCGGGGCTCAGCCCAATCCCAATTTTAATAATAAATTGGAAGTCACTGGTACAGCCTAAAAGAATTGAATTGTACCCCCAAACCATTACCTGGTACTAGGGGGGGAAATCAAAATTCATGTTTTATTCTTGAATTTGATCATTAGAAAAATAGCCCTTAAATTATGTTTCTAAAACAACTTAAGAAGCTAATATTGAATTTTGCTTCTGGCTATGATGGAACTGATCAAACTTCTAGCTGAGGAAAAAAAAATAAGTAGACTAAAGTAGAGAACAAAACAAGACTAAACAGCAATTTAAAAGCATCAAAGTTAACTCCAGCAGTTAGCCCTTGAGAGGCCAAGCACCCAGAGACACAAGAGAGCCAGCTATGTGACCATGGTAGTCTCTGCTGCCTCTCCCTCTAAACCCTCGATGATTTCCTTGTGAAAGAGTTAAGTATTTCCCTTGGAAACAATCAATGGGTTGGGTCCAAGAAGCACCAGACCCACAGGCCAACCGGAAGTAATGTGCAAGCACAGAGAAAACAGGACTGCTGAGATGACCAGGACCTGAGAGACCAACATCCAAGAAAAGGAACCCCAGGAAAATGTTCCATCTCCCTCCCAAAGAAACCAAGCAGAAGCTGAGCCTCATTGTTCTCCCATGGGGTGGCTGGTGGTTTTGAACCACTGAGCCTTCTGGAAGCAGCCCAATGCCTAAATCCAATTGCACCCAGGGGCTTCTTGACAAACATCTAGCACCTCTATGTTTTTACAGATAAAACATCTGGCATGGAGTCAAAACTTACCAGCCATCCTAGGAGACACAGGGTCAAATTAAGGATAATTAAGAGAGGAGAATAACAACAACAACAATAACACAGGTGATCCAGACAGGGCCATGATACAAAACAGATATTCAAATAAATGTGACAATGGCTCTCAAGAATGTGAATGAGGAAAATGAAACAGTAGCTTCATTTATTTTTAAACCAAAGTAAAAGAGTATTTCCAGAGGAGCAAACAAAAACTAAAATTCACTCAAGAAAGACTTAGAGTAAATCCAGCCAAAGAAAGGATTGATTGGTGGGTGATCGAATAGGTGATTGGAAAACATCTGGTTACAAGGTGGAGAGAAGAAAGGGCTTCCGAAGAAGAACAAACGTATTTCACCAGCAAACTTGTCCTGGAGAGCTAGACAAGAGAAAGGAGGGAGCGTGGCCAGATGCGACACTGACAACACTGATTGTTGGAAGTAACTGGAAGTAATTGGAAGTAATTGGAGGCCACAGAGTCAGGAAGGTCCCTGAGCTCCAAGTCGGAGGGTTGACCAAAGGCATCAACCATCGTGCCCACATGACTAAAAGGCAAAACACCCAACTCGCAGGACTCCCTTCTCCCTCACACACATAAACAAACACACACACACATTTCTCAGCAGGGGAACAATGGTTCGTCTACCCGATGATGCCTCCATAAAAATGATGAACATCAGAATAACCTCATCATGGCGTGTGGTCGAAAGAAGACAATTGCCGTCGAAAATCCTGCAGGCAGTGAAGCTCCCCATCAAAGAAGATGAAGAAGCTGAGGGCAAGGTTTCATCCATTGCTGGCGAGACAGTCACATGGTACAGAGGCTCTGAGAACAATTTCGCCCTGCCTCCAAACATCTGACCTCGAACGACCGTGTGACCCAGTCACCCCACTCCTGGGACATGAGCAAAAATTGGACAGCAGGAATAACTTGTACACTGGCACTCGTGACCAACATTAATGACTGTGTCCTAACAGAGGGGGGGCAACTTAAGTGTCCAACAATACGTGATCAGATCTACAAGATGTGCAGACACATACAATGGGATGGTATTCTGTCAGGAAAAAAAAATGAAGTCCTGTTAACATGTCACAACACGGATGGACCCTGAAGACATGATGGTGTGTGGCATAAGTCAGGGACACGAGATTGCATGAGCCCACTTATACGAATTATCGAGCATAAGCACATGCACAGACATTAAAGCGCATGCCTTGCAAAGCATTGGAAGTAAAGATGTCGCCTGGGGACCAAGAGTGAGCCAGATCTACTCAATCGCAGTCGTGCGAGTCTGGAGGGGTTCCCTGCAAGCAACCCACCCACTGACTTCGGGTGGACTGCACTGGCCCCTTCCTTGATATCAACGTCTTTCTTGATATGAAGTTCTTATGCCTATGGGAGTGCCACGGGTTTTGTTACGCTAGAAAATTAGTTCAGCCCAAATCAGAATGAGAAGGACTGAGAATAAAGGAGCCTGCAGAAGAACTGATGCGTGTGATAAAGTTTTGGGAGAATAGTGAAAGCAGCATGGACTGCCAGAAGACCCACCAAATCTGCCCCAGAGAAAGGACAGCCTAAGGGCTCTTTAGATGTGAGGGAGGCAGACTTTGTCTCCTATAGTTCGGATGTTTTATCGGGAGACGCCAGTCCCTGGAGAAGGACATACTGCTTGGGACAGCAGAGGGTAAGCAAGAGAGAGGAAGGTCCTCCACAAGAGGCTAAAAGAATGGGCTCCAGCCTAACAGCGGTTGTGAAGATGCCACAGGGCAAGGTGGTCCTCTGCTCTGTGGGATGTGCGGTTGCTATGGCAACTAACCACCACCACCACAGTCTTTTGGGAAACAGACTGCTACCTTCTTTTCTACCGAGCAGGTGGTGGAGTCAAACTTTTCAAGACTCTTCAGCTAAGCAACCAAGCACTTAACCACACGCCTGAAACAGAGGGCGAAGAATTGTCGAAAGGAAAAGATGGGTCACACGCCCACTACCCAAAATGAGCTGGTGCTACCGTTCTGAAGTCTGACAAGCTGATGTCAGGCTGAAGAGATTTCACGAAAGATAATATCACCAAAAACCAAAAAAGAAAGAAAGAAAGAGCCACTCACTGCCATCAAGACCGTTCTGATTCACAGTGACCCTGTGACAGCACAGAGTAGGGCTGCACCTGTGAGGTTGGGAGCCTGGAAGACTCAGCAGGGGGTGGAAACCCTCATCTTCTTCCCTGGGAGCAGCCGGTGGGTTCAAACTGCTGACCTTGGGGTTAGCAGCCCCATAGGTAACCCACTGTGCTACCAGAGCTCCTGTGATTAAAGGTCGGCATTTCACATGTTAAAGATGCCAATCGACCAGAGAAATGCGATAATTTAAAATTTGGATATGCCTAATAGCATCTGAGAGGGGCCCTGATAGTACTTAGGGGTTCACCACAAGGCCAGGGGTTCTGACTCACTAGCAGCCCTGAGGGCAGAAGATGAGGCTACTTGCTCCCGTAAAAATCAACAATCTCGGGAACCCTCCATCGGGCCATAATGAGACAGAATCAACTTGATGGCACCAGCTTCATAATTGACACTCGAAAGAGAGAAAGCAGAAATTTCCAGGATCAAAAGAATCGCTTAGCCCATCTGACCCCTACTGTAAACAATCTAACAACTAATACTCAGACTTGAAACCAAAACATAGGAGAGAATCGACATATATTATCTAAAATCTATAAGTAAAGAAAAAATCTGGGCATATTATGGAGTCTCTGCCTGCTGAAACAGATCTTGTTAAAAATAGTTGCCATGGGAGGTGGGGATGAAGGAAGCCTAGCGCTAGAGATGACTGTTTTTCAACATGAATACTTCTGAGTGGTACAAGCAAGTCGGGGGGGGGGGGGGGGGGGGGGGGGGGGGGGGGGGGGGGGGGGGGGGTAGAGGGGGAGCAGAGACTTCCAGGAAAGATAGCAGTGTAAACAGACATTTTAAAAGGCCTTCTCAAAATCTATCCCCCCCCAAAAAAATATATTTTTAAGACATTAACAATGAAAACAACGCTGGGACTTGAGAAATGCCTGCAAATCTCCTAAAATACCCAAGAATTGCTGCCAGATACAACACAACTTGAACCAAAAAGATACCGGATATCGGGGCTGACTGTGACTCCTGAGATTGGAACGCGGCACTGTGCCGGAGGCCAGAGAGACTTCCTAAAAGCAGCTCTCGCTCCAACATGGAGTTGTGGACGGGACTCAAGATAGCCCATCTTTCTGTGTCCCAGGTTCTTTGTTTGTTTGTTTTTAATTAGGAAAGATTCAACTAGAAATGATATATATTTCTTTTCCGGGGGGGGGGGCATCACTGCCTCTGGTGATCGTGAGCGCTACCCAGTGCTGCTCCTGAGATCCGCCGCTGGATTTGAACCGCCAATCCCGCGGGCCGCAGTCCTGCACTCAACCACTTACGCCACCAGGGCTCAGTCCCCTGAAGTAGATTTCTAATCCAAGCAGGAAAACAAAGGAGAAACGCATTCGCTGGCTCCAGCCCATGCTACACTTCTCAATCTTCAGGGAGTACCATGGATCATCAGGAAGGAGACGCCTGTACAGTCCAAATGCCAGAATACAGAAGTCAGGCCAAGTCAACTGCATCAGGATCCACAACCTGAGACCCAGGGGACTGTCAGTTCACACAACATCTGCAGGAGGAGAGAGTACCTTCAGCCTAATCCATAGACAAACCACTTAAATCTGTGGGTGGAGTCTAGAGACAGGGACCAATATCCAACATCACAATAAATGGACAAGAAACAGAAGTCATGAACAAGTTCATTCTACTTGTATCGACAATCAAGGCCCACTGAAACAGCAAGAAGTCAAAGGGTATTGCACTTGGTGCATCTTTTTTTTTTTTTTAATGGCTATCACTTCTGTAACAAAGCTGCCCCGATGAGCTCTTGCCAATCACTTCGCAGGCATATGAAAGCTGGGAGGTAAAAATGGAAGGCAGAAGAGATGATACATCCAAATTGTGAGGCTGGCAAAGACGTCAAGCAGGCCGTGGGCGGTGAGAAGAGGGACCAAATTCGTCTTCGTTGAAAGAACTAGCCCACTCCTCAGAAGCACTAAAGACGACACTTGGGGCATCACAGGAAAGACTGGAACACTAGAACAGCACCTCGTGTTGGTTAAGCAGAAGGGCAGCGAAACAAGAGAAACCCCAATGGGATGCATTGACACAATGGCCTTGACGATGTACTCAAGCATACAAAGGAGGATGGAGCGGGACTGGGCAACATGGCCTTTTGTTACAGACATCGGGCGGCCGTGAGTTCAAACCAAATGCAGGGCAATCGATGACAGAACAAGAACCATGAGGGGAAAGGTGGTGGAGGAGACCTACTTTTCTTGGGCTCCCTATTTCCACATGGAGAGAGGTCCCTTGATGCAACACACTTATCTCTGTCTGCTTCCTCCCCCCTTTTTCCAAGAGGTAAATTTGGAAGATGGAACTGGGACAGCAGTTCAGCCTCCCTTGTCCCCGCTTGTTGGCTCTCCTTGACTACCAAGAGCTCAGCTTGCCCTAGACCTTACATGTGTCCATCACCGTTGGCCGTTGGTTCTGTTGTTGTTGCTCATTGCTGCTCATTGGACTGAAGGTCCCGGCGCCCCTGTGCCTAACAATAGGAGACATTGCTTTAGACTCATGTAAGCCCGTGATCCTTGGTATGATCGTGCCCCTCATGGTGGCTAGCATGTCATTGAGGGTCTTCCTCATTTGTGCTGGCCTGCTTGACAAACCATGATTTCTGTTCCTGGCCATTCAGTCCATGTCTGAAGTGGTGAATGACCTCCTTCAGGGAGCAATATAAGGAAGCTGTCTTTTTGCCCTGCCCATATCACTCAACTTTCTTTAACTATTACAACAGGGGACAGAGAAGACAAGAGCAATGGCTTCATAGGCCTCCAGGTCAACAGACCAAGTCAACAAACACATATGTGAAAGTGGACAGCTACCGTCACAGAGTCCGCCCTCTTCCTGGGCATTGACTCAGTCTCCTGACCTTCCCACTGGAGGCTCTATTGCCCCTCCTGCCCCAGGCAAGACTTCAGCTGCGCCTTGAATCACCCTCCTGCCATCATGCAAGAACCCACCCCTGGAGCGGATACCTGTTCTTTCTCGTGTGTTCCAGCTTAAAACCCCACCACCCTGCTTCTTCAAAAGCAGGCAGGGCAATCGGCTTGTGAAAGGTGCAAAAACGTTATGACCCCTCCAGGGCATGGCTGTACTCAGCCCATATGGAGTCTCCGTGCAGCCGAACGGATGGGGAGGCCGTGAACAATAGCGAGGTGAGTTCACTAGGGCTACTCTCAGCACACGCATTGTTCTTTCTCACAGCCCAGCTTCTGGTATCCAGAACTGCAGCCCAGTTGCTCACGACGAACCCCCTACACAATTGAGCAGCATTCTGACAGCCTGGTGCCGTCCCATGATGGACTGTGGCTCAGACGTCTGCGATCCTTACAGATTTTCTTTGGCTGATTTACGGCAGTAGAACACCAGCCCTTTCTTCCTAGTCTGTCTTTATCTGAAAACCCTTCTGAAAGGGGTTCGGCCTCATAGGAACGCATACGCTTCCATTGGCAGCTGGGGAGTGACTGTGCATGAAGGGTATCAGGTCTTCTGTGGGGATGGTGAAAATTGTACCCCTGACCCACCACTGTGGCGCTGGCCAGCTTAAAGCCGCTTAGAAATAATAACAGCTGAAAGTGACATTCATGTACGCAGCCATTTAAACAAGGCCAGTTCCCCTCTAGAATGTAAGTCCCACAGAGCCGGGAGCAGTGTGTACATGCGCTCAGTGTGGCGTCCTCGCAGCTAGGACAGTCAGCAAGCTCTGCACTCTAGTTGAATCATGGGCTAGCACACTCAGCAATTTTTGTAGTTGTTTTTTAAAACTATAGAAACAGAATCCATAACTGTGCACTAAATCCAAAAATAGCTCTGAAGTAGGAACGGTGATTTTTCTTACAAGGGGAAGCCAACTAGTAAATGTATCTGCAAAAGTCACCAGTTCATAGGCACTAAGATCATTGTAAAGACACTCCAGGGGCACAGCAGGTTAAGTGCTCAGCTGAGAACCCAGAAGGAGGGAAGTCTGAGCCCACCAGAGGTTCCTTGGAAGAAAGATGTGGTGGTCTGCATTCATGAAGGCAGATAGCCTGGGAAACCCTCAGGGCCTGTTCTCGCTCTGCCCTATAGAGACAACCTGAGTCAAAATCAACCCCGTAACATCTGGTTTGGTTGGTGTTTTAAAGTACCCACTGATTTAGGCCAGAATCATCACTGGATGATAAGACCAATAGGTCAGAGGTGAGCCCAGACCACCGGTTTACTTACAGCTCTCAAGCAGGGAATGTGTTCTACATTATTAAATGGTTGGGGGCCAACATGACACAGACCTCATATGGTCTGCAAACTGAAAAGATTGGTTTTCTCACCCTGTACATAAAAAGTCTGCCAATATCTGTATTAGATGAATGATGCTTGGGGAATGAATGGGTCATGGAGACATCCGGAGAGCTTCCCTTTAATCCTGGGCTTCGAACAAGTTTGAAAAGGTCCAGTCACGACTGATGGAAATAAGGACAACACACACATTGTACGGCAATTGAATCTCTCATGCCTTTGAACTTGGTCTGAGAAGGAAACAGGCGATGATGCCCCATGCAAAGATAGCGGCTGACACGCTTCCAAAGCAGCATGGTTGGCCGCCATCTTTGAGCAGGGCAACACTGCCTATTTCCTGCTAGCTGTCAGAAACTGTTGGGCCAGTTCTGATTCCTAGGGACTCTGTGTACAATGAAACTAAACGTTGCCTCGTCCTGCTTCATCCTCACACCTGGTGTTATGTTTGAGCCCCTTTTTGCCAATTTCCTCCTTAGGTCCAAATCCTATGAAAGGGAGTTGATTGTCATGCAACACATATAATGCCCTTGTTTCCATCGGCCACAATCGGACCAGTCCAAAGCACTGCTTTCAACAAATGTAACAGGACTGTTGTTGTTGTTGTTCCTGTTGCTGTTGTTAGGTACCATCAAATGGGCTCTGACCCATAACAACTCTACAGATACAACAGAACAAACAAAGCCCTGTACCATCTTCACACTTGTTCTTCCGATTGAACCCACTGTGGTAGTCAGTGTCAGTTCCGTTTATCAAGAGCCTTCCTCTCTTTTGCTGCCCCTAAACTTTATCAAGCAGGATGTCCTCCTGCAGGGATGAGTCTCTCCTGACATGTCCAAATTATGTACCCTTCCCTCTAAGGAGTATTTGGGTTTTACTTCTTTGCAAACAGATCGGTTTGTCCTTTTGGCAGTCCACGGTACTTTCAGTCTTCTTCCCCAGCGCCGCAATGTAAATGCATCCATTCTTCTTCCGTCTTCCTGACTCAGTGTCCAACTTCACGTGCATATGCGGAAACTGATGATATCATGGATTGCATCAGGTGCTCCTTAGTCCTCAAAGTACCTCCCCGCTTTTCAACACTCTAAAAAAGGTCTTCTGCAGGCAATTTACCTAATGCAATGCATCCTTTCATGTCTTGACTGAGGCCTCCATGAGCATGGATTAGGATTTAAGCAAGACAAAATCCTGGTTGACTTCAACCTTTTCTCCAGTTACCCTGATGTTACCAATTGGTCCAGTTACAAGGATGGACTAAGGAGGATTTAACTGACCAGTGAGATCAACTGAGACCATGTGTCCCTTGATCTGACACACCCTGATATCAGGGATATGGTATATTCCTAATCAAAGATGCAATACTCGAGGCCAGACACAAACTCCAACTGAAGGGTGTTTGGCAAAGCAGCTGACCCAGATGCTTCAGAAACGTCAATGGAATGAAACACTTAAGAAGAGTCTATGAAACTGCTCAAGATTTGAAAGACCTGACAACCGAATACCCTAAGTAAATCAATAACACTCGCAAACAGATATAAGTGCAACAATCAGGGAGGTTGACTTAGGGACCAAGTTTATGACAGCACCGTCAACTTACACAGCCTATGATCCTTGGGACTGTGTAAGAGAATGACCTTGTCCTGGGAAGACTTGGCTTAAAAACTCTGAGGTGAGGTCGGCTATTGTCTTCAATTTGTTCTCACTTAAATCTCAAGCGGTTCTACAGAGACACCAGGAAAATACGAACGGTATGTGGGTGCTTAGGGCACTATCCTGGCAACTTTTCTCTAGGTCTTAAATTTTCAAAGTGAAAACAGAACAAGTAATAGAAACATCCCACATGTAAGCATATGAAGGGTCTGATTTGATCAAAACTATCTGCCTCTGTGGAATAGGATTAAATAAAGGAGTAACACCCACACTTATTTGATTTAGTTCTGCCGTGCTGGTATCTGTTGCAATGAGAATATAGTGCTTCCAATATTTTGTGCCAAACAAAAGCAAAGTTGCATTTTGTGATTAATTTTCCCCCATGGTTTATTCATGGACATATCCGGATGAAGCATTCAGCCTCTACAACTGTCTCAAGCCTTCCTTACCTAAGCTCCCAGGTCTTCCAAAATGTAACAATCAAGGGTCATGAACCACTCACCAGGAAGTTTCTAGCACCCACACCCCTAGGGCTGAATGCTAAGGTTTTTAACCACAGCCCCCACAAAGTCCATTTGTGTGTAAAATTGGATATGAGGGGCACTTATATATGCATCTATATGGGGAGATTTAGATCAAGGAAATGGCTCACCCAGTCATACAGGCCGGAGGTTTCTCCTGACTCAGACAGCTGCAGGAGCTGATGGGTTCGTGAGAGGACCCACTAATGACTGCAAGAGGGGAATGAATCCAAGGATGACAGGTTGCTGATGGCTTTCAGGATTGCCAGGGAATGCGGCAGGCCATGAGTTCAAGTCCAGAGAACCAGTGTTCAGCTGATGAGCCCCATAGAGTCCACCTTTAGCACAAAGCAAGCAAGCTTTACGGGAACATCCACATCCATTGGAAGCAAGCCCCACCCCACCCCCCAGAAAAGCTCCCTTTCCATTGGTTGGCTGCTCGGTGCAGATGTCAGGGTGGAGCTGATGGCATGATATCCAGTCTCATCCTGGGGGTGACGGTACATCATAGCTGGCAAACCACTGGGGGGCCCAGCCAAACTGACACCCAACCTACACCAGCACGTGACTGGTGTTGCCTCCACATTCAGATGTAAATTTACCCGTGGCGATGTCTTTTTAAAAAAACTAGTGATTCAGTGCGGGACTGAGGTCCATTGGCTTGGCAGTTCAAATCCAGCAGCAACTCTTCAGGAGCAAAGCTGGGTAGCTCCCACGACCACCAGAGGGCAGTGATGCCCCCCCAAAAAAAAACACTCACTATGATTTTGTGGCCTGGACCCAGTGACACCATATTTCCATTGTCCATGATAGCGCTATTTATCAGAAATATCCCTCTATACAAATACCCTGGAACCAGACGAGGCCACATGAGGATGGACCGAGAGAAGGGAAGAGAGTGGGGATAAAATCTGTGCATAAAATCGGTTCCCATCTAGTCAATTCTGACTCATCGCAACCTGAGAGGACAGGACAGACGGGTCCCCTGCGGCTTCCGAGGTTGTCTCTGCTGGAAGCAGACTGCCACCTTGCTCTGGTGGAGCTGCCCGTGGACTCGAACCGCTGATCTTCCAGTTAAGCAATTGAGTACTTAAATCACTGTGTCGCCAGGGCAGAGAGACACCTAATTGTTCGGAGCACAAGTTCAATAGGAACTCTCAAAAGGGTAAACTGAAAAAAATCTATAAATTTCAGCAAGTTTATTCAAATTATAAATTAGTGGAGCCAAAAACCAAATAAAACCAAAAAGAATCACATGTATTCTGTCACCAAGGAGAACTGATTTTTTTAAAAAAAATACATGACAAGATATTTTTAAAAGATAAATACACATAGCACTCATTAAAAAAAATCTCTGGCTAGGTTTTATGTTTATTAGACACTAAATGTGGAAAGTCAAAAGAACTGATAATAACCACTTGCTTGTGCTAATTCAATGCTTTTTGAGAGCTATGTGCACTCTGTTAAAAGTTAAAATGCATGACAATGGGGAAATAGATCTATGTATATATATTTATAGGTTTAGCATTAAGATCAAATGACATTGGGCCTCTACTCAAGTACTCCCTCAATGCAAGGCCACTTTCTTCTATTCAACTGGCATTCCATGATGCTCACCTTCCCAACACATTCATTGAAGACAAATGAGTGCATAAGCAAGCACCTGGGGTCTTAAAGGCTTGAAGACAATCCAGCAGCCATCTAACTAAGAAGCAACAAAGCCCACTTGGAAGAAGCACACCAGCCTGTGTGAGCACGCAGTGTCCATAGGATCAGGTATCAGGCATCAAAGAACAAAAATCACATCATTGTAAATGAGGGGGAGTGTGGAGCAGGGACCCAAATCCCATCTGTAGGCAATTGGACAGCCCCTTACAGAAGGGTCTCAGGGAAGAGATGAGCCAGTCAAGGGTCATTGAGACACGCAACTTTTCTCTAGTTCACACAAGCTCACAATTTTTCAGCATAAAATGATCAATCAAAATGATCAT
This sequence comes from Nesogale talazaci, assembly GCA_004026705.1. Lineage (NCBI taxonomy): Eukaryota > Metazoa > Chordata > Mammalia > Afrosoricida > Tenrecidae > Nesogale > Nesogale talazaci. Next base: position 18,445 of record PVJH01033206.1, read on the forward strand.
GATCTAGCAGCTGCAAAAATACAAATCATATTTATTTGTATTTCTTACATTTATTCATAAATTCATTGAGCATTCTTTAAATGTACAGTGTATGTTTATGTACCTTGCATAGCCACATGAGTCCATATTGCACAACACAACACAATGAACTATGTTCATTTTTTGTCATGACCTGAGTTGACTCTGATGACTTGTACTGAATGGTATGAGCCAGGGATGCACAGTCCAGACAGGAGCTGCTGACAGCCAGTCTCAAGCACGCTTCCAAGTGACCATCAGTCATGGTGGAACGGGACTTGGACTTCAGGACCTTATGTGGGAAAAGGCTGTCGCACCTCACTAAGTGGAGCTGAATCACGCAGTCAAGGGGGCAGCACATTTTCTCATGCTTGGGCACTTTCCCTGTGTGAGTAAGTTCCAGAACTGTTCACGGACTCTGTTCTGGATGTCCGTTGAATGCCTGTTTGCAGCGTCAGAATTTCCCATTCCATATGAAAGTGATACATTTTTGTCTTCTTCCTTGGTCCAGCTCCCCCACTCATCTTAATACCCTTTCTTAAATGTAAGAGGAAAAAGGCAAGGTCTAAAAAATTCATGAAAACTTAGCTCGTCAGTTTTGCTACTCAGCGCAGTTGCTTACACATGTGTTTGACACGTAAGGTTCCATCTGATTGGCTGAGCTGTATATCAGGGAATGAGACTGATGATAGTCTGATATCTATTTTTTAACACCATGTGATCTACCCATGCTACATTTACGATTGCATAGTAGATGGCGATTGATGTATTGAGCACCCCTTCTCTAGTTATTTAATGCTTCCTCTCCCATACTACCAGGATCCCGATTCTGCCTTACACATCGGATGAAACCAGATAAGGACTGGTAGCACAGGGGATCCAGGAGAGCTAAAGCCCTCAGCACCAATGATGAGTTTAGAGCTACCAGGACGGAGAGGGGAAGGTGGGGGGAGGAAGGGGGAGCTGAACACAAGGAGCTACTTATAACCTCCTCCCTGGGATACAGACAACAGAAAAGTGGGTGGAGGGGGACATCAGACAGTAGAAGACGTGACAAAAAAGTAAACATTTATATCATCAAGGGTTTGTGAGGGAGGGGTAAAAACGGAGGAGCTGCTACCAAGGGCTCAAATAGAAAGCAAACGTTTTGAGAATGACGAGGGCACCAATGTGCTTGACCCAATGCATGGATGACTGGATTGTGGTAGCAGTTGTATGAGCCTCCAATAGAATGATTTGTATATTTAAAAAGTTAAAGTGCACACACCTTTTCATCCAAGTACATAGACATGCTGGAGGCATTCATATTACATGTGCATTTGAACAAGTATACAGTCGACTGAAAGCAACACTATAATCATTTAAGAAAGAGAACAGGGGGTGGGAGAAGAGAGAGCAGAATGGAAGAGAAGGAGGAAAATATTAGAAAGAACTCGATTCCCCATGGAGAAGGGTTTGGATTTTGTAACCAAAGGTATACAAGGTTATATCTGAGACTGCAGTGGAAGACAAGGAGTTTTAGCTTGGTCTACATGAAGGGATAGGACAAGAAGTCCAAAATAAATGACTATTCTTCAGGAGAAAAAAAGCAATGACAAAGCTTCTTCCCATCAAGGTACTAATAGCTACACCCTGGTACTGTGCCCTGAAAGCCCTTTGAGAAGACCCCAGATTCAACTTCGGCGGCAGCTCTCCCTGGGTTGGGGGATGACGGGGAACTTGCCTTCCTACCTAGACTCTTTCTGCACTGTCAACTTTCTTAAGCAGCAGGTGTTTTTTCTGTCCTAGAAACCCATGGTCTGAAGAACCGGGGGTGGGGGGGTGGGTAATGCAGGCCAGTGTGCTACAAGGATCTCAGGGCCATGATTTAAATGCTGGACCAAATCAGAGTGAGGATAAACAGTGGCAAACTAAACAGAGGGAGTCACTTAGGATGACAAAGAGGGACTCATTCTAGTGGACCAATCTGCCACAAGCAACCTAAGAGTCAATCGATTGGGGACAATACTAACTATTTGGAAACAATCTGTAATTCACTTAAGTGGGTGTATACCAAAAGGCTAGACTGAAGTCAATCATTCTTTTAGGTGTCAGTATGACAGGTGATCAGCCTAAAGGAAGCAAAGCAATTCCACGCACAACCACAACCAAAACAAACAAACCATCTAAACAGAGCACATGTGCAATTCTCCATGCAAGGGCATGAAGGACACTCAACCATCAGGAAATTGGAATAGAAAAGGCTACCTCACTGTTAGAAACAAATACAATGCTGTGGCCACATCCAGCAGATTCCCACTCATCCAGGACAGAGGAGGCTTGCTCCCTAGCTGCGTTTTCAGGAGGCTGCATCTTTCGACAGGCAGAGTCCTCAGCCCTCACCCACTGAACTCAGCCTAGCATGCTGCCAGGCTTCAGAGAGAGATCAAATCTCCCAAGATTAATTTGAAAACTCCAGGCAATCACCATCAAAATCCCATGGGGATTTACTTTGGGATTTGACCAAATGATTTGGAAGGATTCAATATCAAAGAGCAGACCAAGTCATGAACCGAGATGGACTAAGGGATAATAACTCGAATTTAGGAACTGGCTGAGAATATGAGAAGCCCCGAGGATGGCCGGCCAGAAGAACCAACAGATCCGTACTGCTTGGAAGGCGTGCAGTCAGAAGGCTCCTCAGAACAGAGGATGGGGAGACTTAGCTCATGTCCTTTGGACATGTTGTGAGGAGAGACCAGTCCCTGGAGAAGGACATCAGGCTTGGGGAAGCAGAAGGTGGGGGAAGAAGGGGAAGACCATCGAGGAGACGGATTGGCAGAGGAGATGCATCAGTGGGTTGATCCATCACCACGGTGAGGGTGGTGCAGAACCAGGCAGTGTTCCCTTCCTGGGACACCCAGGGTCTCTGTAAGGAGGGACCCAGCGGAGGCCACCTGGCAACATTGTTCTAAGGAAAGCCTCATCCTGCTGAATCGGCTGGGGGGGGGGGGGGGGGGGGGGGGGGGGGGGGGGGGGGGGGGGGGGGGGGGGGGAAATCACATCATGTGTTGCAGTTTGCCTCTCTTTCCATCTCTGAGGACAGGACCCGGAGGAAGGAAATCTTTTTCTCATGTGTCTACTACTAACAAGACTGTGGCAGCCATGTACTTGATGTCGATTTCATAATTGGGATGTAGGAGTGGAGTCCAGCCTGTTAATCTGGAGACAGCCAATGAGGCCTCTGTGTGGGCATGGTTTTCTCCTGAGAATTCTGAGAAGTCTCGAGGCATTTCCCAATTGGAGAAGAGAAACGTGACTCTCAGTCTCTTGGAGTTGGTCTACTGACAAGC
>PVJH01033207.1:0-21798 GCA_004026705.1 Nesogale talazaci
CACACGGCTTTACCATGATGGAGCCAGACCTCTGAAGCTGGAGAAGCCCTGTGAAGATCCCTGGCGGCGATGAGTTGCTTCTGTCTTCACTGGATGCTATTGATGGACCCTGAGCCCTGGAAGTGAGGAGCCATGGGGAGACCCCAGGCAGCGCTGGGACTCTGCACCCACTAACCTGTGACTTCGTGAGTCAGAAGGAGACTTTATAGACTGATATCGGGCATATGGGTTAATATCGGACTTATGACTTTGAACTGGACTGGGTTGGGATGCTTTCTCAGTGTTGCATTTCTTTTGTATATAACCATTCCCTTATATCCATATGCGAGTCTATGTATTTGTTTCTCTAGTCTAACACAAGGTGCAAAGGCCTTGGGGTTAGTGATTGGGTTGATGGTCTATGCTGTTGAAAATGTTGGGGTGCAAAGGTCCTGGGACTATTACTCATGCCAGGAGGGAAAGGGGCCTGCGTGGTGCTTTTGTGCTGATCTTGAAGGAGGAAATCAAGAAGTCCTCACAACTCAGTGTCTAGTATGCTTCTCCCAATGAGCGGGCTTGGCTGACGCTTGGCTGTTTAGATCAAGGACAACTACCTACTTGAAAGCAGAAAGCAATCATATCCGCCTAGCCAGTTCTCTCTCTCTCTCTCTAAAAGAGGGGCTCTTACAACTCGAATAACAATCCATACCTCAATTGTATCCAGCAAGCATATTTGTACATAGGTTACCACCATTCTTCTCAAGCTATTAACTCTCTATTGAGCCCTGGCTCTCAGCTCCTCTTTTTCCCTCCCTACCCCACCTGACCACTTTTCTTTCATTTCAGTCACTCCTAATAAAGAAATTTGAAGGAAAAAAAATATCTGAAAGGCAAAAGAAAGAACAAAGAGAGAGAGAGAGAGACTCACTCCAATGAGTCCCTTTTCAGTTAAACACTAGATAAGTCTGTAAGGGAAGCGATAATGGGAGGGAGGTCGGCTTGCACCCAAGGACAAAGCCCAGAAGAGTTAGGGAAGGAGAGGGAGGAGAAAGAATGGAAACAGGAGACACAGAAGAAAGTGGGACTACTGACAGTTCCTTGAACAGATTGCAATGAGGGAAATAAACTCAATGTGCATGCTATTGAACGTAAAACCAATTATCTGTTCGAACAAACTTTCACCCAATACACGCTAAAAAAGACATTTAAAAAGCTTCTTATAAAAGATGATGGGCTGGCAGAAAATACTTAAATCATAACATGTGAAGGGTTGATAAAGAGATCGAAAAGAGATACAGTAGCAATGGGGCAAAATGTGTCTTGCAGCACTTTAGGTAAACTGAAAGACCAGCAGGAGTGGAGCCTTCGTGTGTACACACATTGACACCCACAGAATGCTGCCGAAGGATTTGGGCAGCGAGAAATGAGTGGCAGTGAAGAGGCCTCGGAAAGCAGGACTGACACCACACATCCCCCTGGGCCACACATCCCCCTGGCCACACATCTCCCTGAAGCTCTCTTTGTTCTCACAAACAAAGAGATGCGTTGCTGCCAGTGACTGTTCCCCAGTAGGGGGTCTTGCTGGCTCAGAACAGCCCGTTTTGTGGTAGGCCATTGTACTTTTCACTGTTGAGAAAGAATTGAGACAAACAGTCTTCTTCACATTCTTCTATTTTAGGGAATATTTACAAATGTTAAGCAGTCGAGGGATAAAGCAGCTTTCTGACTACAGGGGAAACCAACTTCTCTCTAAAGCTCTGGGTAGAAAAAGAAATCGCACATACCCAATACCTAGTTATCCAGTGCAAGATCAGGCTAGGGATAAGAAAAAAACAATACGGGATCTCTGCCACTTATTACAATTAGCAAAAAAATTGTAAAGATGGACAATGTTCATGCAGGGAATGGGGCATTCTTTCTAAAACAAAACACTTTGTATTGTGCTTCAGGGGAAAGCTTAAGAGTAAATTAGGTTTCCCAGCACTTGTCTGTTTGTCAGATCATGGTGGCTTGGGTGTTGCTGTGATGCAAAGAGGACAAACAGACATGTATGGAGGAAGTACAGTTAAAATGCTCCAGAGAGGCAAGGATGGTGAGACTTCACTTTGCGTGCTCTGGGCATGTTGTCAGAAGAGACCGGTCCCTGGAGAAGGACGTCAGGCTTGATAAAGTGGAGGGGCAGCAAAACAGAAGGAGGCCCTCAATGAGCTAGTGCTCATTCACGATGGGTTCAAGCATAGAATCAGGGGTGGAGATGGCTCAATATGTTTCACTCTGATGTGCATAGGGACTGGACTGATTCGGTACCACTCACCAACAACAATGAACTTATGCACATTTTGTCACTTGCCACTAAATGCTGTCCCCTGTCATAACATTCTTCTCACTTCCCTCCTGAGTCCTCTGTTCCAGTCAGTCTTCTGAGCTTGGATTTGGGCTAGGTGCGAATCTGTGTTTTCAACAAGGCATTCATTTAAACCTTCACCATCTCAAGTTTTTCTAGCAATGGAATTTCAGAAGTATTAGAGGACCACAGTCAATTCTATATTAAAAATGATTTTGTGGGGGGGGGACAAACAACAGAAAAGTAGGTGAAGGGGGAGATAGCAGACATTATAAGATATGAAAATAATAATAATTTATCAAGGGTTCACAAGGGAGGGGAAAGCATAAGAAGTTGGTGTCAAGGGCTCAAGTAGAAAATGTTTTGAAAAGGATGATGGCAACACATGTGTAAAAATGCATGACAAAATGGATGGATGGATGAATTGTGATAAGAGCTGTAAGAGCCCCCATTAAAATGATTTTCTTAATGAAAGAAAAAATGCTTTGGGTGGGGGGCAAGAGGAACTGACCCCAAGAACTCAATAGAAAGTAAATTTCTAGGGCTGAGCCCTGATGGCATAGTGGTTGAGTGTGGGACTGCGGCCCACAGGGTTGGCGGTTCAAATCCAGCAGCAGCTCTCCAGGAGCAAGGCTGGGCCTCCTACTCCCACCAGGGGGCAGTGATGCCCCCCAAAAGAAAGTAAATTTCTAGAAATGATGCCAATATATGTACTATGCATATGTATATGTACTAATATGTCAGATACAATTGATGTATGAATTGTAGCAAAAGTTGTAAGAGTCTCCAATAAAATGATCTAAAGAATTTTTTTTTGGGGGGGGCATCACTGCTCTCCGGTGGTGGGAGTAGGAGGTCCAGCCCCACTGCTGGAATTGAACCTCCGTCCCAGTGGGCCGCAGTCCCGCGCACCACCACTACGCCACCGGGGCTCAGCCCCCTAAAGAATATTTTTAATGCTTCCTTCTCCCTGCTTCATGAACCTGTTCAGCCCGGGTGTCTTTGCAGTCACCGACTTGTTGATCAATTCTTGCCGCATTGATGAGTCTGAGACGCATGCTTTCTCGTGCATTTTGTTAAGTCTGCCTATTGTGGTACATTCTGTAAGAGGCTAATTTGAGGAAATCTCTCGGGAATGTCAATGTTCTACCCATGGTTCCAGAACTATGTATCCGGAATAGCACACCGAACCATGTGCTCCCTTTCACCAAGCTTGTGGTGACAGATACTCATTCCAGCCTCGATCCTCAGAGCAACCTTGGTAAGGCACCAAGCTGAGAGTCAAAAGGGAAAGGCTCAAGCTGCTGCCACATGGACTCTGTTCTGAGCTAAAATGATAAGCCACTTTGGATTTAGTGTTGGTTAAGAGATTAAAGTTGAGGGCTGAGCCCTGGTGGCGTAAGTGGTTGAGTGCGGGACTGCAGCCCGCGGGCTTGGCGGTTCAAATCCAGCGGCGCCTCTCAGGAGCGGTACTGGGTAGTGCCCACGACCACCAGAGGCAGTGATGCTCCCCCCCCCAAAAAAAATGATTAAATTTGAGAACATTGGTCCCTAGAGGATTTTATGTAAAACGCTGAGAAGAAATCGAATCTTTTTTTTGGGGGGGGCGGGCATCACTCCCCTCTGGTGGGAGTGGGAGGCCCAGCCTTGTTCCTGAGAGCTGCTGCTGGATTTGAACCATCAGCCCTGTGGGCCAGACTCTCTCACACAACCACTAGGCCACCAGGGCTCAGCCCAAAATAGAATCATTTTTAAAAATCACTTTATTGGGGCCTCATACAAATCTTATCACAATCCACACATTCATTCATTGTGTCAAGCATGAACAAAAACTCATATCATTGCGAATGAGGGGGCGTGCAGAGTAGGGACCCAAAGCCCGTCTGGGGGCAACTGGACATTCCCTCAAAGAAGACCTGGGGAGGGGACAAGGCAGTTAGGGTGCGTGTAGCAACGAAGAAACATGCAACTTTCCTCTAGTTCTTAAATGCTTCCTCCCCCCCAACTATCATGATCTCAGTTCTACCTTACAAATTCAGCTGGAGCGGAGGATATACACTAGTACAGATAGGAACTGGAAACACAGGGAATCCAGGACGGAAGAACCCCTTAGGACCGGTGGTGAGAGGGGCGATAATGGGAGGGTGGAGGGAAGGGGGGGTAGAAAGGGGGAACAGATTGCAAGGATCTGCATATAACCTCCTCTCTGGGGGACTGACAGTGGAGAAGTGGCTGAGAGGAGACATTGGATGGTGTAAGAGATGACAACATCATAATAATTTCTAAATTATCAGGGGAAATGGAATCTTTTGACTTGAAACTTTGTCCTATAATGCTTAAAGTGTTACTGCTCAACTCAGCAAAAAGACAGACGAAGAGGGCAGACAAATTTTGTGTTGACTTAGACTCCCAAGCTGGCTATCCCAAACAAATTTATAGGGAGAACGCCAAAGGTGCGGAGTGCATTCTTGCCTCTCACAGAATTGTAAAGGAGTCCAGATGGTGTAGTGCATAACGAGTTACGCTGCTAACTGCCACGCCAGCAGTTTGAACTCGACAGCCCTTCCACTAGGCGAAGATGAGGCTGCCTGCTCCCGTAAAGATCGACAGTCTCCAGCAGCAGCTCTCCAGGAGCAAGGCTGGGCCTCCTACTCCCACCAGAGGGCAGTGATTCCCCCCCCCCAAAAAAAACAAAAACAAACAGACAAAAAGATTGACAGTCTTGGGCTGAGCCCCGGTGGTGTAGTGGTTGTGCGCGGGACTGCGGCCCACTGGGATGGAGGTTCAATTCCAGCAGTGGGGCTGGGCCTCCTACTCCCACCACCGGAGAGCAGTGATGCCCAAAAACCAAAAAAAAAAAAAAAAGATTGACCGTCTCAGAAATGGAAAGGGGCGCTCCATTCTGTCTTACAGGTTTGCTTTGAAGCAGAACCAACTTGGTGTCAATGAGTTCCAATTTGTATATGGTAGTGAAATGAGACATTAAATAACTTGTGCACATTAAAGTGCATCCAGTGCATCTATTTTCCTATACCAAATCATTTTACCAAATGTCATTTCCTTTTTAGGCATACAATGAGAAATATCATGACCTCAACACTTAGCAGATATCATTTTAAATCCTATATTGTAGAAGAGACCACGAATTCTTTCTAAATAATAAATATGTCAAGAATAGCTCAGTAGGTGCTTTAGTTAACCTGGAATGTGATGGCAAGATACAGAATATGTATAGTTTTAACTCAAATAGTCACCATTTGTCTGACAGTTTTTCAGATTTCAGTGGCTTGTCTGTTGCTGGAAGCTATGCCACTGGTATTTCAAATGCCGGCAGGGTCACCCAAAGTGAATAGGATTCAGTGGGGTTTCCAGACTAAGAACAGACAATGAAGAAGGGCTCAGCTCCCCACTCCAGAGGAAGGAGCCCATTAAATCTTATGTGTACCTTCCAAACACTGTCCAAAACTGAAGGCCTAATGAATGAAAACAGAGTTTTGTCAAAGACTTTACCTTTTTAAAAAAAATACTTTTTATTGGGGGCTCTTACATCTCTTATCACAATTCTTACATTCCTCTCATGTGTCAAGCACATTTGCACATACACCACCATCATCATTTTCAAAGCATTCTCTTCCCACTTGAGCCCCTTATATCAGCTCCCCATTTCTTCCCCCTCCCTCCCTCACTAACTCTTGGATAAGTTATAGATTATTTTCCATATCTTATATCATCCTCCATCACCTCTCACCCACTTTCCCATTATTTGTCCCCCTGGGAGTGGGCGATAGTTGATCCTTGTGATCCATTCTCCCTTTCAAAGACTTTACCTTAACCCACATTGAGCATGTTGTCAGGAGAGAACAGTGCCTGGAGATGGACATCATCATGTTCGATAAAGTGGAAGGGCAGCGAAAAAGAGGACCTCAAGAAAATGGATTGAGACCATGGTAACTACAACAATGGGCTGAAGCATGGGAATAGTTGTGAGGATTGCACAGGGCCAGACAGAGTTCCATTCTTTTGTGTATAAGGTCGCTATGAGTCGGAATCCATTCAATGGCACCTGGCAGCAACATCTGCCGTAATCAAGTTTAAAATAACCTCTGTGGGGCTGAGCCCCGGTGGCGTAGTGGTTGAGTGCGGGACTGCGGCCCACTGGCTTGGAGGTTCAAATCCAGCAGCAGCTCTCCAGGAGCAAAGCCAGGTAGCTCCCACGACCACCAGAGGGCAGTGATGCCCCCCCAATAAAAACAAAACAAATGAAAAAACAAATAATCTCTGTATGACAGTAAGGCTACTTACATCTCTGGACTAGGGTCATAGGGGATTCACTGGGGACTTAATCCATGTGGGGACAGTGCAAATTGAGTTTGGGTTTCCACCGTCATTCCTAGCCTCCTGGAAATTGGTGTTTACTACTTAAGCTCTGATATCATTCTCTCCTCTGGATTTGAGTTTTCTTCTTTCAAATGCTTGGATCACACAGGCTGATATTCTTCTTTCATGTGGATTTAGCTGACACCTCTCTTAAATGGCTGCTTGCTTGAAGACAAGCCTTGATGATCTCAGACAGGATCCTTTGTCATAGCAGGGCACCATCAGGTTTCTTCACCATACTTTGCTATAGCACCAGTATCTTCAGTGATCTCTTCATGAGGGTAAGTGTCTAGCAGGGTCATGTCATAAGAAATTCTTTTTCTTAGATTTGGGATAAAATTAAGTGTGAGTCTCAAATCCATTCACAGATCTATGATTTGTATATGCCTGTGGTTCATTTTAAAACTTCATTTTCATTTTATGATAGAAAACATTGTAAATTATTCCCCTAGGGCATTAGGGAATTCTCTTGATAGGGTCATTAATTTAGCCAATGTTATAGAATTTAAAATACTATTGAGAAAAGGGAATTATACAAGTATAGCCTGCCCTCAGACTGCAATACACTTATCGTTGACTCTTACCGTAAGAGGTCAAATCTTATTTACATTTATTGCAAATTCTTAAGTGCCCAGGCACTTTTTACACAAATGATGAGGCTTGGTGATAAGGAAAAACTTTCAATAACACTCATTAACAAAGAACCATGCCTACAAGATTAATATATGTCCTAAATAAGCAAGGAAGGTATTAAAATAGTAACTATATGGTAGTTTCAGGCCATCATTCATTGAGCACTCTCAAAGCATCGATGCTGAACCAAAGTCCAATGACCAGCAATTCTATAATCTTGGGATTTCTGTTTTTTCCCACACTAGGATTTTCAGCCGTAAGTCCAAGAGAGTACAACCACTGCATAAATCTGAGATAGATGAGTCTGAGGTAAAGCTTCGTTTGCTTAGTGGAGTTTCCACATCAAATACTTCTGGCATAGCCAATGAAGGACGTTGTGCAGCTTGGAAGAAGAGGGTCTAAATTCCCAGTAATCTATAGCTCATGACCTGGGTCACTAAGGACTGCAGAGAAACTAGGTTAAAAGTGTCTAATTAGAAATACAGTACACCAGGCACCCTCTCCACTTGACTTCTCGACAAGTTCTGTAAGGCCTTTTTCCTGAGAGAAAGCTGCTTCTTCCAGTTTACCCATCAACAGTAATGTAATGTTCTCTGAGACACAGCTGCCGCCCTCCCCCCATCTTGACTTCCATTTCCAGTAAGTTTCACTCATAACTCTTGTAGGAGTGTCTGCTGATGTGGGCGGACCTGTGCACAATGTGGCATGACAGCCACTGAATGGTCTTCTTCCTCTACCTCCATCTTGAAAAATCGACCCTACCTCAGATAAGGTCTCCTTTGTCTAAGCAGTTTTTAAGATATACATATAACAAGGGTGGTATAGGGTTCATAGGCACTAGGCAGGCTCTCCGTTTTGTAGCTTAGGAGACCGGAATTGAGAGATTCCGTGACTTGAGAGCAGAGACCTGCCTTTTCCTTGATGTTTATCCTTACAGAAGCGGACTCACACAGTATTTGTCCTTGCGTGGTTTCCAGGTTCCTCCATGTCACGGGATGTTTCATGGTTTCACTGCTATTTTTCAGGAATGCCTGGTATTCCATTGTGTGTATGTATCAGTTTCCTTAGCCCTTTCTTTACTGATGGCCATTGGGCTGTTTCTAGCTTCTTGTTATTGTGCTGCTATGAACATACATCTGTTTGTGATCTGTCACTTATCTGGGTGGGTGAGTAAATATGTCCAGCAAAGGTATTGCTAGGTTGCATGGTATTTCTATTCCCAGTTGTTCTAGGCAGCTTTCCATAGTGTCTGGTACATATTTATAAGCCCACCAGCCAGCAGCATATAAGTCGCTCTACACCCACTTCAGCATTTGTTGTTCTATGTTTTTTAAAAAAAAAAATTAGACCAGCGTTGTGGGTTATACTGTTGAATTTTGAAATACGACTAGTCTTTTGTTACCTATGGAATTTATAAGTATCCTCTCCCAGTCTGGAGCTTATCTTTTATCTTGTTTATAGGGTTCTCACAGAGCAAGATATTTGGTGAAATTCAACTTAGTAATTTCCCCTTATTTTTGAGAATGTTTTGCATGACTTTGATCTTGAATACTGTATCTTTTTTTCTTTTGAAAGTTTTATGTTTTACGTTTAAGTCAATGATCTATTTTGACTTAATTCTTATGTGAGGTTTGAGTTGTAAGTTGATATTTTTTATTTTAATGATTTTATTGGGGGCTCTTACAGCTCTTATAACATTCAATGCATCATTTGTATCAAGCATATTTGTACACGTGTTGCCATCTTCATTTCCAAATATTTTCTACCTGAGCCCTTGGTGTAAGTTGAGATTTAAAAAGAATCTTCCCTTTGTCTTTTATTAAATGTATTTACTTGGTGTGCATCACATTAATTGATGTTCAATCTTGTATTCTTGAAATAAACACAATTTTTTGTGTGTGGCATCACTGCCCTGGTGGGAGTAGGAAACCCAGCCTTGCTGAAATAAACACAATTGATCATGGTACGTAATTTTTTTTTTCAGAGGAAAAAAGCTTTTTTAAAAATCAGTTTTATTTGCACTTCATTCACATACCTCCCAATTCAATAGTTCCATCATACCAAGAAGAGTACAGTCATTGCCACAATCAATATTAGAACATTTTCCTCTTGCGTTCATTGTCATTGGTGCAATTATTATTATTTTTAATTGTGGCAAAAATACACAAAACAAAACGGCCTCCAATTCAACAACTCCTACAAGTCTAATTCAGAATCATTGATTAGATTTTTTGAGTTGTGCAATTATTATTGATATCTTTTCCAAACTATTCCACCACCATTAATGCAAACTGAATGCCCCCTCGAAGCCAAAACTTTTCCTCCTTCATCCATGATAACCGTTAGTCCACTTTGGTTTCTTTCTTGTTTGTTTTTCAATAGTTTTCATGATATAATATTCCTATATAGTGAACGCTTCCATCGTTAAGTCACTTTTAGAAAGAGTTGTATATGCATCATCACAATCAATTCCAGTGCTCCCTGCCCTTCCTGCATTCCTTGTTTGCTATTCAGTCCCCCACCCCCACTCCCAGCTCCTGGATAAGTCATTTAAGTTGACATCTTTTCTTTATGGGTGACTAATTGCTCTGGCACCATTTGTTAAGAAGACTGTCTTTCCTCCATTAAATTACTTTTGCACTTTTTTTTAAAAAAATCAGGCATATTTGTGTGGGTCTATATTTAGTGTGTCTGTTTTGTACAAATGATCTGTGTCTTTATCCCTTGGCTAGTATCACACAATCTGGATTACTGTAGCTATTTAATATTAAATTGTGAAACAGGGTAAATAATTTCTCCCTTTTTATTTTTCCTTTTCAAAATTATTTCAGCTATTCTTGTTCCATTGTCTCTCGATATAAATTTTAGAAGAAATTTGCCTATATAAACAAAAATTCTTGCTGAGATTCTATTAGGAATTTTATCAAGCCTGCATAACAATTTGGAGAGAATTAGTGTCTTTTCAGTGTTGACTCTTTTAACACATGAGCAGGACTCTCCTTTTACACTTTCATCAGCATTTTATATTTTAGCAGGTCAGTCCTACTCACGTTTTGTTAGATTTACACTTATGTCTTTATTTTATTTATAGCAATGATAATTGTCTTATAGTATTTTAAACTTTAGTGTCCTGGCATATAGAAACACAATAGATTTTGTTTGTCTTATACCTTTTCTGTTTTGGTCTTTTATCTTAGGGCCTTGTTGAACTCCTTAGTGATAAAAGGATATCATAAAATAGAGGATCAACCCGGAAAAACATGCCTGCAGGCCAAAACAAACAGACCTGGAACTATTTATAGGCTTTTCTTGTCTTTGTTGTTGTTTTTCTGTTTAGTGTTTTGGTTTTCTTTTGTTTTGCTCTACCTTGTTTTTGTGCTCATACTAAGGGCTCAAATAGAAGGAAAATGATGATGGCAACAAATATACAAATGTGCCTGACACTATGGATGGATGGATGGATGGATGGATGGATGGATGGATGGCGGAAAGAGCTGTATGGGTTCCCAATAAAGTGATTAAAAAAAGAGAGAGCCAACAGAAAAAGGAAGACCCTCACCAAGATGAATTGACATAGGGGCAGCAATAACATAGCAACTATTGTGGAGGTGGTGCAGTATCTGGGGGTGGTTTCTTCTGTTATGCATAGGATCATGCGGAAGTTGGGACAGCCCCTTCCTGACTACGACAACAACAGCAACGGCTGTTAGTCTGTAGTTTTCTTTTTTTTACGTTTTTTGGCCATCACTGCCCTCTGGTGATAGTAGGAGGCCCAGCCTTGCTCCTGGAGAGCTGCTGCTGGATTTGAACCGCCAACCCTGTGGGCCGCAGTCCCTCACACAACCACTTAGTCTGTAGTTTTCTTTTGTTGTATTTTTGCCTCATTTTGGTCAAGCAAATACTAGCTTCCAAAAATTATTTGTGGTCTCTCTGTGTCGACCTGGCTTCTGAGATCATGACCGTGCCGGACATCACGCAGGTCACCAGCCCCACGTAGACCTGATCCTCTGAGCACGTCACTGACCACTTGTAGGCCATGGCCACCATGGTGGCGGTGCAAGAATATCCCAACCCAATGAAGCCCAGTGTGGTGGCCAGCAGCTGTTCAGTCCCGCGGGGTGCCTGCCCTCTGTCGTGCGATTGATAATTGGTGCCAATCAAAGCGTACGTACAAGAGTACCCTGTGGTGGGTCCGGTAGAGAAAACAATGATGCTAAAATGAACGACTATTTCCCTTACAAAGATGGTGTCAGTCAAAGAGAGCCTTATCTACAAACCACACCCTCGGCGCCCAGGTAGCACCGGTTGACTCAAGAAGCCATCATCCCTGGGAAAGGAGTCAGCCTCAGCTGCCTGATGGAATCCGATAGGAGGCTGAAGAATGAAGGGGTTTGTGCAGACATGACAGCAGGACCGACTGCAGCACGGCTTCCCGGCCTCCACGCTGGCAGGATATTTATTTGTTATGTAACAAACACAACTCTTGTCTGTGGAGACCTAAAAAATCTAGAGCGTCTATGTAACTTTGGGTCCAAACTACAAAGTAGAGAGAGCTGCTAACTTAAGGGATCATCCCCAAAGGGTGATGTTTGAAAGGACCATCCCATTTTGAGCATGCTGGTGTCGATGGGGACATGTCACCATTAGGGCGGGGGTGGGTGGGGATGCTTTGAGATTGGCGTTGGCATATTGAATCTCCTGAAGGTAGAATTGAAAGCTCTGTGCTGGGGAACTCTTCCTCGACCAACCCTGAACAAAGCCAGGGAACGCCAAGGAACCTTCCTGCAAAGACAGAAACACTCAGACTTGAAACGCCGTATTCATTCGACTACAAGAGCTGGCTCTGTTGTAAAGAACCATGAAAGAAACCCAGTGTTTTGACAGGGCACCTAAATGTTATTTTGTAAGTGAAGGTAATCACTAAAGGTCTATATGATTCCAACCCCCCATGAGATATTTATTGTATTAGAGAGGACTGTGCTAATTAGCCAAAGTTTTGTAACTTAGTAAAAGATGTGTGTGCTTGCCACCATCCAAAAAAAAAAAAAGAAAGACTTGCAGAAAAACAATTTATTGGGGAAGTGTTCTCTCTGTTATTTTCTGGAAGAGATTTATATAATTAGTGTCAATTCTTTAAAACTTTGGTAGAATTGTCCCATGAATTCATCTGGGTCTGAAGATGTCTTTTTGAGTGTTTTAGAAGCAAAAATTCAATTTCCTTAATAGTTAGAGGTTATTCGAATGATCTGGTTCATATTTGACACATTCTGGTAATTTAGGTTTTCAAGGAATTGGTTTATTTCATCTAAGTTGCCAATTTTTTTTGTTGTGGTGTTGCTCTCTCTAATGTGTGAGAGAAGTGACATCCTGTTTCATTCTTGATACTAGTAGTTTTGGGCTTTTTTGGGGGGGGGGCTATCTTGCTTCAAGTTTGTCCATTTTGTTGATCCTTTTAAAAGAAATCACTTTTGTCTTAGTAATTTTACTACATTTTTCTGTTTTCAAATTCATTGGTTCCTGCTCCTTGTTATTTTATTCCTTCATTCGCTTTGGATTTGTTTTGCTTCTCTTTTTTTTTTTTCTAGACTCACACACGGGACACAGGTTATTGAGCTGAGATTTTTTTCTTCCTCTTAGCATTGCTTTAGCCATATCCTGCAAATCCTCATAGCTTGGATTTCCCTTTTTGTTTGGTTGAATGTGATTTCTAGATTTCCCTGGATACCTCCTTTATGACGCATGGGTCATTTATTGTTGTTGCTCAACACCCACTCACAGCAACTTTATGCAACACAGAACAAAACACTGCTCAGCCCTCTCCCATCTTTACCATGGTTCCCGTGGCTGAGTCCATGGTTACAGCCCCTGTGTCAATCCACCTCCATGAGGACCTTCTTCTTTTTCACTTTTTTTTAACCAAGCAGGATGCCCGGCTCCAGGGCCTGGTCCCTCGTGACAACATGTCATAAGTAAGTGAGTTGAACTTTCCCCATCCTTGCCTCAAAGGAGCGTTCTAGTTGTACTTCTTCCAAGGTGACGCTGTTTTGCTCTTTGGGAAGTCCATGTCACTCTCAATACTCTTTGCCAACAGCAGAGTTCAAATGCATCAGTTTTTCTCTGGTTTTCCTTATTGAGTGCCCGCCTTCCATATGCATATGAGACAATTGAAAATACCATGGCTTGGATCAGATGCGCCTTCGTCTTCGACTCTTTAAAGAGGTCTTATCCAGCAGATGGACTCAATGCGGCTCATCTTTTGATCTCTTCACTGCTGCTTCCACGAGCATTGACTGCGCACCAAGCACTGACTGTGCGGGACTGCAGCCCGCGGGGTTGATGGTTCCAATCCAGCAGCAGCTCTCCGGGAGCAAAGCTGGGCTTCCTACTCTCACTAGGGCAGTGAGGCGAGAGAGAAAAAAAATCCTTGACAACTTCATTTTTTTCTCCACTTCTCATGATGATACCTCTTGGCCCGGTTGTGAGAGTTTGGGGTCTTTCCACATTGAGTCGTCATCCACTCAAAGGCTGCGGTTCTCATCTTGACTAATAAGAGACGCAAGTCCTCCTTGCTTTCCACAAGCAAGGCCGTGCCATCTGCTTATCTCGGGTCATTTATAAGCGTTCTTTCAATCCTGAAGCCGAATTCTCTTTATGGAATCTAGCTTCTCTGACGATTGGCTCAGCACAGATTGAATAAGTATGGCTAGTGGATACAAGCCTGATGCACATATTTCCTGATTTTATTTTATGTTTTAAATCATTTTATTGGAGGGTTGTACGACTCTTATCACAATCCACCCATTCATTGTGTCAAGCACATTTGTACATTTTAGGGGGGGGCATCACTGCCCTCTGGTGGTCGTGGGAGCTATCCAGCCTTGCTCCTGAGAGCTACTGCTGGATTTGAACCGCCAAGCCCGTGGGCTGCAGTCCCGCACTCAACCACTGCGCCACCGGGGCTCAGCCCTATTTGTACATTTGGTGCCATCATCATTCCCAAAATATTTTCTTGCTACTTGAGCCCTTGATATCAGCTCCTCATTTCTCCCCTTCCTCCGCCACCCTCCTACCCTCATGAACCCTCGATAATTTATAGATTATTTTTTTCATGTCTTACACTGTCCAGTGTCTCCCTTTACCCACTTTTATGTTGTCTGTCCCCCGGGGAGGGGGTTATATGTAGATCATTGTGATTGGTTCCCCCTTTCTACCCCATCTTCCCCTTAGCCTACATTTCCTGATTTTAAGCCATGCAATATTGCTTTTTTCTGTTCTCACATCTGCCTCTTGATCCTTGTACACGTTCTGCATGAATGAATGAAGTGTTCTAGAATTCACAATCTTTATTATTATTATTATTCACTTTATTGGGGGCTCTTAAAGCTCTTATAACATTCCATACGTCAGTTAAATCAAACGTATTTGAACACATGTTGCCATCATCACTTCCAAAACATTTTCTACCAGAGCCCTTGGTATAAGCTCCTCTTTTTTCACCCCTCTCCCCCACCCTCCCACCCTCGTGAATCCTTGATCGATTATATATTGTTATTATTTCATATCTTACACTGCCTGTTGTCTCCCTTCACCCTCATTCCTGTTATTCAATCCCTTTGGGGAGGGGGCTATATATCCAATCTTGTGATGGTTTCCTTTTTTCTTACCTTTCCCCCTACCTTCATGACATCACTACTCCCACTACCGTTCCTGAGAAGCTTATCTGTACTGAATTCCCTGTGTCCAGAGCTCTGATCTGTACCAATGTGTGTTCTCTGTCTCTGGTCTAGCCAGATCTGTAAGGTAGAACTGGGTCATGATAGTTGGAAGGGGGTGTGTGAAGCCTTCAGGAATTAGAGGAATGATGTTTGACTCATCGGTGCTATGCTACACCCTGGTTGAATCGTCCCTTCCTTATAGCCCTTCTGTGTGTGTGTGTGTGTGGTGGGGGGGGGGTGTCCGATTGTCTACAGATGGGCTTTGGGTCTCCACTGCAAGCTCCCTCATTCAGATTGATGCAGTTGTGTGTTTTGGAGCTTTTGTTCTCTGATCCTGTTGACGCCTCATGACCCCACAGGAGCGCTTCTTCCTTGTGGGCTTTATTTGTGTCCCTGATAGTTGGCTGCTTATTTAACTTCAAGCCTTTAGCTGGCACCATCCACTCTCTTGCCCGAGTTTGCCTACGCACTCATTTTGCCTGCAGCGACCATGGTAGGAAGGTGAAAAAACAAAGAGTGCAAGGTTATCAGAACAAAGTGTTCTTGTGTTAAAGGAGGCCTTGAGTAGAGGCCCACAGCCCATCCGTTATCTCAGGAATTCTCATTCCTTGCAAGCTGTCCGTATTTCGTTATGACTCACGCAATTGAATGCTTTTGCATAGTCAATAAAACACAACTAAACATTTTTTCCTCGTATTCTTTGCTTTCAGCCAAGATCCATCTGACATCAGCAATGATGTGCTTTGTTCCATGTCCTCCCCTGAACCTAACCTGAACCTCTGCTAGCTGCCTGTCAGTATACTGCAGTATTCATTAGTGTGTGGCTTAATTCCCCTGTGTTTGGAGATTTTTATTTCTAGCTTACTTCATTGTGGTCGGAGAAGGCACTCTACGACTATAATTAAGTCTTGTTTTATGGCCTAGTATATAGTCTATCTTGGATAATATCGTATGTGTGTTTGAAAAGAATGTGCATTCTACAGTCGTGGAATGAATTGTTTTAAAATATGAGTTAGATGGAGTTCATTGATCACTGTGTTAGTACTCTGCTATAGCAGAGTTAGTGGCTTGGAACAGCACAGATTCATTTTCTTACAGTACTGGAGACTGGATACTCAAAATGTGTCTACATGATCTAAATTCAAGCTGCAGGTAAAACCAAGATCCTTTCTGGGGACTTTTGGAGATAACCCACTATTGTGCCTTTCCCAGGTTCCAGAAGGGGCTCCTGCATCTGTTGGCTCAGAGTCCTGCCTATTTTCAAAGTCAGCAAGGGCTTGGTTGCATCTTTCTCTTTCTTTTTTTTTTTAGTTTTTTAGGCATCACTGCCCTCTGGTGGTGGGAGTAGGAGGCCCAGCCTTTGTTCCTGTGAGCTGGAATTGAACCTCCAACCCAGTGGGCCACAGCCCCACGCACAACCACTACGCCACCAGGGCTCAGCCCTTTTACATCTTTCTTATACTTCTCTCTACACTCACTCTCCAGTCTTCATCTTTCACTTGCCACTTCCCCCAGCCCCAGGTAAACAACAACAAAAATCTTCCAAGTTAACATCCTTAACTTCCTAGTGCAAGACTCTTAATTGAATCCCAGCTGCAAATTCCCCTTTGTCATGGAAAGTAACAAATGCAATTCTGGGGATTAAGATGTTGGCATCTTTCAGGAAGCCAAAGATTATGCCTACCACAATAGTGTTGTGCAAGCTTACTTTCAAGTTGTTCTAGCCATGATAGTGAAGAGTTGAAATCCTGAACTATAGCTCCTAAATTGTGTATTTCTTTTAGAGTTCTTTCCATTTTTGCTTTAGGTATTTTAAGGCTCTCTAGTTAGGTGTGTATTCACTTATAACTTATATGCTCTTGAGGTATTCACCCTTTTATTATTATTAAATGTACCTCTTTCTTTCTAATTAAACGTCTTGTCTAAAAGTCTAGTTACCAGGCTGAGCCCCGGTGGCGTAGTGTTTGTTCGCGGGACTGCGGCCCATTGGGACAGAGGTTCAATTCCAGCAGTGGGGCTGGACCTCCTACTCCCACCACCGCAAAGCAGTGATGCTAAAAAAAAAAAAAAAAAGTCTAGTTACCCTGATATTCATAGCCATTCGTGATTTCTCATTGTTACTGTTTGCGGGGTATTTCTATTCTTTGACTCTTGATCTATTTTAAAGCATCTTCTAATCTGTGTTTCTTACACAGCAGTTTAGCACTCGCTGGCTTTTGATTGAGGTGTTCAGAATTTTCATATTTGATAATTACTGATATGATTGGTTTTTCATTAGTCTGTTTGCTTTGTTTTCTACTTTTTAAAATTCTCCTTTATTGCCTTCCTTTTAGATAAATTATTTTTTACTGTACCATTTTAATTTCTTTAAAAGTTTTAAACTATTTTTTGTTGCTATTTTCTTTTCATTTGTTTGTTTTTTGTTTGTATTTGGGGGGCATCACTGCGCTCTGGTGGGAGTGGGAAGCCCAGTCTTGTTCCTGGAGAGCTGCTGCTGGATTTGAACCCCCAGCCCAGTGGATCGCAGTCCCACACTCAACCACTATGCCACCGGGGCTTAGCCCGCTATTTTCTTTTTAATGAAATATGTTTAATATTCAGGTTGATCTTGTTCCTGGTAATAACGCATGTCCAATGAAACTCAAAAGTTGGAAAAGTAGTTACACTTCCTACTTGAGTGGACAAATAATCATTTTCTGAAATGATCACTATATTTCAATATCATGAGCTACTCTGAACTTACTATGCAATGTAGTCAAAGTCAGGAGAGAAGACCTAGGGAGAACCTACTTTTTTTTTGAGAGGTTTTTTCCCTCCACAATCATCATGGTAAATAAATACCTCCTGTTGAAGAATTCTAGGTGGAAAAATTAACGTAGTCAATTTTAATTCATGCTTAGGTGACTTGATTTGTTCATTAACTTGTATGGTGTCATTCATTTAAATCAAGGGTGTTTCATTGTTCTTCTGATTTCAAATCTTCCCCACTGAAAAGATTCTCATCCACAGAAGCAGCATCAATGACTCCCTTTTCCTGTGCCTCGCCTTTGTTGTCCCCTCTTCCCAATCACTTCTTTCCCCATTTTCTGTCCTACCTTGGGAGATCTCACTTAATTTGTTCCCATCTTTTTTCTGAGATGGATGGATCTTTCAAAACTGGCCATCATAATACCCATCTCATCTACACCATCTACATTCACAGCCCCATCAAACACATCACCATCTGTTGCCTGGATGCAATGGGTATCATCTGCTTCTGCAGCAGCAGCATCAACCAGTTCACGGCAAAATCCCACCACCTCACAACCACTGATCATCAGTGCTTTCCCTGCTTCCCAGCCTGCTTATCTTCTTTCCAGATCTTGCTCAAATTTAACAAATCTTTTCTTGTCTCTCTTTTGTCCACACATGTAAAGTGACCAGATTATAACATTGGTAAAGCGGGACGCCAATGACTGGTGTGTGTGTGTGTGTGTGTGTGTGTGTGTGTGTAGAGGGGGGTACATTCCCTTCCTGTTCTACCTCCGTTCCCTAACTTGTACATCCTTTTCAAAAATCGGGACTTTTTCAAAACGCCGCGGGATGAGGGGAAAAATTGTTTAAAATCAGGACTGTTCTGCCAAAAGAGGGACGTCTGGTCATTTTTGGTAGCATTTGGAGTCAGGGTAGAACACACACTTTCAGTGAGATCTTCTAGTGACATTTCTTTTCTCTTTTTTCTTTTGCTTTTTTCAACACGACCCCAGGAGGACATGCTCAATGATAAGCGCACAGATCACCCCCTGCAGACTTACTCAAAACCACCCCTACTTGTTTTCAATAGCTTCAAGGAAATGCCTGCCCACTCTTTGAGTTTTCATTTTTTTCTTTCCCACCTCATAGTACTTCTTGTTCACTTCCTCGTCCAGTTTGCTTCTCATCTCAATTTATCCACGAGATCTTTTTTGAAATCGTCATCTCTTACATCAAGGAAAACACTTTGTTTTTCACCTTTTGTCCCCAGAGTCAAGTCGTGAGAGAGATCACCCTTCTCTCCTTGAATGCACTGTCCTCCCTTGAATGCACGGACCACAGATATGGGATCTGAACTTTTAAAAATACTTTTATTGGGGGCTCTTACATTTCTTATCACAATCCATACATTCATCCATTATGTCAAGCACATTTGCACATCTGCTGCCATCATCGTTTTCAAAGCATTCTCTTCCAACTTGAGCCCCAGATATCAGAGTTAGAGGAAAGCTGTATGTTTCATCGTGGCTGCACTGCACCCTGACTGGCTCATCTCTTCCCTGTGCACACTTTGTGAGGGGATGTCGAATTGTCTACAGATGGACTTTGGGTCTCCACTGCGTGCTGCACCCCCTCCATTCACCTTGGGTATGGTTTTATCTGAGCCTTGGGTACTTGATACCTGGGGATCTGCACCTTTACCTATTTTTTTGAGCAGCAATGACATGTTTGAGTAGTTCATTTCTTTAGCTCCTGCAATGCTTCCTTCTTGTCATCCTTTTTCAATTTCTTTTCAGCTCCACATTGTCCCACCTAATGTGTAATTTTGTTGACCAGATTTAACTGTTGTTTTGTTTCTTCTTCTTTAGACCCAAAGTTTTGTCTTCAATGATCTTCTGCGCCATCTTTTTGCTGCCCAAGCCTGAGTCTGTTGTTTCTTGGGGTGCATTATGGAGACAGGCAGCACTGGCCAGACTTAAGTACACTGAACGCTGTCAGGGGCTCTGGCCCTTAGCAGCAGGAGGAATAGGAACACTGGGGCCTATGTCGCTGCTCACACCTTTGCTGAAGACAGCTGTTTTCTTACTGGTTGCTTTAACCATTACACAACACATTGTAACACCATCTACTTCAGAATAATATTAACTAACTTTGATAAAACAGAAAAAATTGTTCCAGTATAAATCTCTGGTGTTATTATTTTCAAATATGTATTACATTTATATATATATAATTTGCTTAGCTATAGTGTTTTTTTGCTATAGTGTTATAACTATTGCTCTATGTAATTTTCAGTCTTTTAAATAAGATTACAAAATGAGGAAAAGCTGGTCTATAGGCTTTCAGTAAAGTATATGTATATAGTCTTTCGTGTATTTGTTATTCCTGGTGTTTTTCAATTCTTCCTGTGAATTCAAGTTACCATTTAGTGTTCTTTCTTTTAAAACTGAAGGGCTTCTTTAATTAGTTCTTGTAAAGCAAGTCTGCTAATCATGATATTTCCACGGCCTTCATTTATTTGGGAATGTCTTTAGTTTGCCTTCAGCAGGACTTCAACAAGTTAATGGAAGAATATCATTCAATATCTGTATATATCTATGTGTGTATATTTGCTATAAGTAAGGTGAAGGTTTTTTTTGGGGGGGGCGGGCGCGCATCACTGCCCTCAGGTGGTGGGAGTAGGAGGCCCAGCCTTTGCTCCGTGGAGCTGGAATCGAACCTCCATCCCAGTGGGCCGCAGTCCCGCGCACAACCACTACGCCAACCGGGGCTCAGGCCAAGGTGAAGGTTTATAAAGCAGATAAGCTTTCCATTCCACTCTTCACACACATTTTGTTTCATCTCTTTTATTGTAACCCCTTTAAGATAACATCACTTACTCCACTTACCCCCCATGTTTCTTGTTTCCATCGCCCCTGCTCGCCTAAGTCCTGTTGGATTTTGTTGTTGGATGGATGTTTCCCATTTGATTGCAAAATGTGTTTACACATCGCTAGTGTTTTTGCTCCCTTATAAACCTGCCTAAGGAGCCCTGTCCCTTTCAGCTCACCACTGCCACTACATGTCCATCAGTCAGTGGTGTCATGTGTGTTGCTGTGAATACCAGCCGGGTCACCCAAAGTGAACATTAAACCAAGAAGGAATTGGCGGTCCACTTCAGAGGCGTTTGCCACTGAAAACCTTATGGATAGCAGTGGAACATGGTCAGATACGGAAAAGCTCATAATTAGAAGCAGAACTTTGTCAGAGACAGTGGCAGAAGATGAGCCCCTCAGAGCAGAAGGGACTCAATATATGCCTTCTCAAGGTAAGAGTCTACCCTAATGACGTGGATGGAGTGGACTGTGTCTTTGTGGTGTATTAGGTCCCACTCTATTACTGTAGAGTTGTCCATTTCTGCCTTCAGTTCTGTTCTGCCATGGAGTCCATGCGGACTCACAAGGACCCCAGTGGACAAGGTAAGACTGCCCCCATAGGTTTTGGAGACTTGGTGAGAGTAAAAAGCTCTATTTTTCTCTTGAGGAGCAGTTGGTGGCTTTGAACTGCAGACCTTTCGGATCACAGCCTAATAGGTAACCACTAAGCCAGCAGGGGTCCTTCATTTCTGTTAGTTTGGGCTTATGTATTTTAAAGCTCTTTCATTAAATGCACAGATATTTATTAGCATTGTTTTTTCTTGTTAAATTGACCTTTAATCATTATGTAATGTCCTTTTTTATCTCATATACTAGTTTTTACTTAAATCTAACAAATATTAATGTTGCCACTCCTGCTCAGTTTTGATTGTCATTAGCGTCATATAATTTTTCCAGCCCTTGATTCTTTTAGCCTATTTTAATTTTTATTTGTTAATTTATTTTTGCCTATTTTTATTTTTTTGTCTAAAGCGTGTTTCTTGTAGACAGGATATTTTTTATTTTATAGGCATCACTGCCCTCAGGTGGTGGGAGTAGGAGGCCCAGCCTTTGCTCCTGGGAGCTGGTATTGAACCTCCAACCCACTGGGCCGCAGTCCCGC
>PVJH01033208.1:0-21827 GCA_004026705.1 Nesogale talazaci
TCTACCTTGTGTCAGGCTAAGCCCCAGTTTGCGTAGTGGTTGAGTGCAGGACTGCGGCCCACGGACTTGGTGGTTCAAATCCAGCAGTAGCAAGGCTGGGTAGCTCCCACGACCACCAGAGGGCAATGATGCCCCTCTCCAAAAAAAAAAAAAAAAAAACCAGGCTGAGCCCCAGTGGCGTAGTGGTTGAGTGCGGGACTGCGGCCCTCGGGCTTGGCGGTTTAAATCCAGCAGCAGCTCTCCAGGAGCAAGGCTGGGTAGCTCCCACCACCACCAGAGGGCAGTGATGCCCCCTCCCCCAAAAAGAAAAAAATCTAGCTTGTATCAAGGAAATCCAACATCAAATGAACTGCCTGCCGGTATCACTTTTAAGATGAAGTCCAGGGCTGAGCCCCGGTGGCGTAGTGGTTGTGCGTGGGACTGCGGCCCACTGGGATGGAGGTTCGATTCCAGCTCCATGGAGCAAAGGCTGGACTTCCTACTCCCACTAGTTGAGGGCAGTGATTCCCGCCCCCCCCCAAAAAAAAAGATGAAGTCCAGTGTCTTGGTCTAACTTTCCAGCCCCTCCCCGCCCTCGGCTCACCTTTTCCATCCCACCTTCAGCCTCAGCTCTCGCGCTGGCCTGTTCATGCTGCCCCTTTGCCTGAAGTGCCCTCTGTAGAGCTGCTTGGTGAGGCTAGCTGCCCCTTGGTAAGACCTGCCTCCCCAGGTTGGAAGGAGTCCATCTTGCCTCAGTGACAGTTGGGTGCCTTTGTGGAGGCCTGGCCCCGGCCAGCCTTGTTTCTAGATTGTGAGCTGTTCAAGGTCAGGGGTATGTCTCAATCCGTTTGCTGTCTTGCACAGGATTTGGCACATATACTCCTCAATTGATGTGCCATGGAATTGAATGACTAAAGCTTTCCTGCAGAACAGTTGCTTTTCTAGTTTATGGACTTGGCAAGATCAGACTCTTTCCCTTGAATTTTATCTTAAAGTGGGGCTGAATCCAGAGGACACGTGTCCGGTTTGCTTACAGTCACTCTCTGTATCTGCCTTTGGACCACTTTCTATGCTTCCTATGCACTTGGGTCAGAAAACTGTCCCTTTGGAGACCTTCCTTTAACCAGTTAGTTGACTGTTGTGAAAACAAGGTGGGCAGGAAGACATTTACTAAACACTTCTCTCTGCCAGGTCCGTGGAGCCTTGTCACCCATTATTTTAGGTTTTTAACTCATCGTGTCATTTTGCAGATGAAAGGGGCCCAGAGACTATAATTACTGACCGAAAGTGGCAGAGCTAGGATCTGAAACAAGGTCTTCTGTTTTAAACATGGCACGGTTTCATCCAAAGAAGATGGCTATCCCGCTAACTATGCCAGGGGAACCCCCAGAGTCTGCTCTAGTCAATGCTAAAGGACAAGACCCCGGGAGCTAGTTCTGTGGCCATTTGGTTGAATTTCATCCTTTGCTACTCACCATTGATCCAGAGACCCACAGCGTCACTGCCATTCCTGAGGTGTGAAGACCTGGAGGGCTGGGAGGGGTAATTGGGCCTGTGTGGTGAGACACCAGCCCCTATGCCCTGCCGCCAGGTGACATGGAAGGAGCAAAGACTAGACGGGGGTTGCCAGAGGAGAAGGAACTCCTCAGGATGTCTCAGAAGTGAGTCTTGAATCCCAACCCCTGGGGGGGAGGGGAGGGTGCAGGGAACAAACGAGCCCAGGGAAAAGTATTACCATTCTCTTGTATTCAGAGAACACACCATAGAGCTGTTACTGGTTTGAAGGAACTGTCACCGAAAAGAAAAAGGAATGGGCCGGAAACTTGACTGGCGCAGTTGGGACGTGAAAGGACACCAGGACAGAAGCAAATTGGTCAGAAACGGCCACCATCTGGTGGGCTGTCCTGCTTGTCGCCTTGTTCCGGAATGTGTGTGTGCACGCCAACGATCCGCCATGTTGTGGATGAGAGATTTATGCACAGCCCCGTGTACAAGTGCTGTGCTTGGTGTTCCAGGAAATAAGGCTTGGGAGCAAAATAAATTCCACTGTTAACTTTGACCCATGGTTCCGTGTAGTGGTGTTCATCTTTGCTGGGGTGTATTTGAACGTTGCCAATCATGCTCCTTGGTTTTTGTCAGTGTTTGGATAGTCCTTCAAGACTCTGATTCTTTGTAAATTCCACCAGGCTTAATATTTACTACCAGGAAGTCGTTTATTTAATGTGGAAAAACTAAACACTGAGGGAAATATGATGAGGACCACCACGTTCCCTAACTTATAACAGAAGGACTCTGCAAAGCTAGCATTCCACGGTAGGAAAGCCTCCACTTTGGTAAGTTAAAGTTCAAGTGCATGATCCTGCTTCAAATACCATTCACGCAGATTCTCCCCTAACAGGTACCACCCATCTTGGGACGCTTCTAACTACTTAATAGGCCACTCTCATGGCTATCATAAATACCTTCAGATAGTAAAGGGGCTCTCTCACTTCTCCCAGTTCCATGTGAACCGGCAAGAGGGGCTGAGGTGAGCATGCTGCCATCAAATGTCAATTCTAATCTCTCTCATCCTCTGACTTTACTCATCTTCATATATTACTGCAATACAATTGTACCTAATGGCCTTTCGGTTGCTGAAGGCTGATTTCATCTGAACTAGTATCTAACGATCCAAAAATAGGAAGGAGGTTGGAGGTCTTTTAAGAATAACTTATGCAGCAATGCTTAGAATTCTAACTTCCGGCTTCTTCAGAGGTAAATTTGTTGTGAATTTGGAAAGACTTACCACAGAGGGTGGGCTCACTGATCTCAAGGGGGTCGACAAGCCAACTCAAGCGGAGGCCAGGACCTGCCTCCCCTGACAGCTCTTGTCATTCTCTTCACTCCAGCACATCCCCTTCAACCCAGGTGACCCTGCTTCCCATCCCCGATGTGAGGCACCATGAAGGAGCGTCTGAGGGCAGCCGTGAACACAGAAAACCCTTTGCTTGTGCCTGTGCATGAACGCATGTGACCACACGTCCCCCACCTCCCCATAGCAGCCCTCTCCCTTCCCAGTTTCTCTCTCACCCAACTGTGCTAAATTGGGAGAAGTGTATTTGACAGCAGTAATCCTCTACATGGTCTGCAATAGGGTCCCCTCCCACCCACCTGCCTGGGGCACAAGCTGTGGCAAGGATTAGTTACCGCCTCTTCTAGTGTCAGGAAGGTGGAGCCAGGGACAGGAAACGGACCGGCAGCTTCTAGCATTGTGGGCCTGCCTGTGCAGTCGTGGGGGCTGCTCCACGTGTCTAAGTTCATTTCCCACTGTTCCCTGTTGTGTGGCTCTCAGCCCACGTGTCCTGCCCTGCATGTGTTTGAGGCACCGCCGTTAAACAGGCTCCACCACCTCTCTGGCCACCTTGAGAGTCCTGCTGAGAACTGGGTGGCCAGAGAGGATATGGTGAGGCCCTTCCTCCTTCACTTCCAGGAATCCCAGGGCAGAAAGCAGCACCAGCACCTCCTGTTATCCTACCTTCATGCAAAGCCAGGCGACTTTCCAATTGTACACAGCACATTAATTATAACTTTAATATAACACGTTATTAAAAGCAGCAACTCAAACCATAAATCTTTTAGAAGGTGCACAGGGTTCAGAAGGTCTGTTGGCAGTAACATAGCTCTCATCTGGTCTGAATGAACCGCTGAGGGCCGGCACTCAGAGGGACCTTGCTAGATAGGCCTCATAGTACAGACTCCAAGTGGGGAAGAGGCCCCCCACCTTCCTGCCCAGGGTCAGGAACCTCAGGACAGGCACCGGGGCGGTTCCTCCCTGTATCCTTGGAAATCTGGAACTCGGGCCCTGGGGAGCTGCTGTGCTCTCAAGCCAGGCAGTGACACAGGTGGAACCCCAGGCCCCGCACCCTCTGCTGGGCTCAGGGCTGCCAGTCTTCTCAGCTCCCGCCCCACATGTCCTCAGCCAGATACTTTGGAGCAGCAGCTGTGGGACTGAGGCAGAGACACGGGGCCCTGCCAGCGAGGCAGGGGGCGTGCTGGGCAGTGCACAGGAGGCAGGGTCCTGTGAAAGGCACTGAAGGAGTCGAGGTTTGAGGCAGGGGGGGATGTGAACTATCTCAGGGACCCCTCAAGGTAGAGGTATGTAAGGTCCAGTAATGGAAAAACCAGCTCCGCAAGCCACCTGCCCCTGCTGCCACCTCTCCTCCTGGGTGGCCTGCAAGGTCCAGCCCTGCTGGAGGCCACAGCAACAGCTGGCCGGGCTGCTCCCCATCTGGTGCCCCCCCCACAAGGCACTTGTTTCCATTCTCCAATCAAATGAGTCAGTCTAACATCTCTGGAAGCAGCACAAATGAGGGGTCCCCTCCCCATTCTTGGTTTTCCTCCACTGGGGACCAAGTTTCTATGGCAGTGTAAAGAATTCTAGTTACTGTATATACTCGTGTAGAAGCTGAATTTTTCAGCACATTTTTAATGCGGTTTTTGTGGTAAAATTAGGTGCCTCGGCTGCTATTCAGGCCAGCTTATACTCGAGTATATACGGTGCCCTCCCGCTAACAAAGACTTCCCTTTGACAGCAATGAAAGATGCAGGCCTTACAAATCCCATCCTGCCCCCAAGTGATTGTCAAGTTCAGGACAGAGCAGCAGGTAAGGGGAGCCTGTGCTCCCTTCCCCAGGGGACTAGAGTTGGTTTGTGGCTGTAGGGGGCCAGGACCTGGGATTTCACATTTAGCTGCAGCAACCAAGCTCCCAAGATGGAGTCAGGGAACTCCCAGGGTCGAAACCAGGCTGCCACTGGAAGGGGCATGCAGGGAGGGAGTGGGTACACCTGAAGGTGTGCTGTGATCACGCGGGGATGTGTCCTGCAGGACGAAGATGCGTGGATGGAAGCTTGTGTGTGTAGCTGGCAGTGTGGGGTCTGCACGGTACCAGGATGGGGGTCTGGGATCTCAGCACGGCATGGTTCCTTTACTCCGCTTTCTATTCCCTGGCTTCCTGCTTCTCCAATTCCCAAGTAAGGCCAGGCCTAGCTCCATGGCAACAGAGAGGGATGAAAGTGACCTCACCGACCTCTGTAGCCTTCACATTCAGCCTGTACACTGGAGCCTGACGTCGCCGGGTATCCCAGGTAGTCTCTGCCACACAGGTATCTTTGCAAAGAGAGACTCTCCCATCCGGCAAAGGGAGGGGTGGCAGGAAAGTGGGAGAAAGAAGCCGAGAGGCAGCCTCTTAGCTACCGTCACCCAGTTTCCTAACATCGCCCTTGGGAAGACTGGCTGTCCCATGGGCCTGGAGTGGGAACGTCCAGTGGAGGAGAGAGGTGTCAATGGAGGCACATGAACACAGTACAAGGGTTGAGGGGCACAGTGAGGGGTTGAAGAAAGACTCTGGCCTTGGGAGACAGAATATGCACATGGCAGGGGGGCGGGCCTCCAGCTGGCAGGCAGGCTAAGGCCTGAGCCAGACACTTGTCACCCAGCCCTGCTTTCCTCCCCACCCCAAGCTGGAGAGAAACAGGGAGGCTGTGGCTTTTGCTGTCCCGGGTCCTGGCAGGCCCTGAGGGCTGGTCAGTATGGAGTGGTCCCTTCCCACTCCACCAAGTACTGAACTTTGCCTTCTGGCGTGACCCTCCGAGCCAGCACCTGATACTTCTCCCCACAGGCCAACCGGCCAGCTGCGCCAAAATAGTTGGTGATGGATGACTTGAGGTGGGACAGGGACGAGTCGTCCTCACTGATGCTGTCGAAGGTGTGGCTGTCAACACCGTCGTCAGGCCGCTCGGGGCCCGAGGCCCCCTCTGCACTGCTGTCCGAGGGGCAGCGCCCACCCAGCTCGGCTGCCCGCCGCCTGGCCCGCAGTGGCATGTACACGTTGGCTGCCAGCTTCCTCTTGCGGCTACCCACTGTCCGTCTGTACCAAGAGTGGGAGGGGGAAAGGTGGGCTGAGACAGGGCCATCCTCACACCAGTGCCTCTCTTAGACCCCTCTCCCAGCTTCCCGGCTCTAGCAGGCCCCGGGCACTGGCTATCTCATGGGGCCTCACAGTCGCCCTGCCAGGAGGCGCAGGGTCCGACAGCTGGGGAGTAGGCGAGTCAGGCTTCCCATCTAGAGAGCAGCTGACGATCTTTAGATTCAAGGCTCAGCAGGAAGCTTCCACTGCCCTGGCCCTCAGCAGCACTCGCTGGTAGATGAAGGCCTTGACTAAGGGTGGGGAGGGGCCCTTATAGCCCGGAGTCAGCTGGAGAAACAGAGGGACAGAGAGAGATGGGCTCACCCCCAAGAAGGGGTCCACAGACACGCTTAGACACCAACAGAGAAGCCCAGAGGCAAGACAGGGAGACACTGTGCCAGAGACCCTTTGACACAGAGCACATTGCCCAGACCCCCGCCGTTCCAGGCACTGCCATTCTACTTATGCAAGGGCCTTGAACCCAAAGCACCAAACCCACTGCCCCCGGATCCATTCGAACTCACTGTGTCCCGAAGAGGGCAACACAGAGCTGCTTCCTGGAGTTCCGAAGCTCTAAGTTGTTATGAGAGCAGAAAGTCTCACTGTCCTCCCCCAGAGTGGCTGGTGGATTGAGCTGTTGTCTTGTGGTTAGCAGTCGAACATGTAACTCACTGCACCACCAGGGCTCCTGTAAGGGCCTCAAGGACCCTGGAACCATTAAAGAAGCCTCCCAGGTCTCCTGCATGTGCTCTGTGCCCCCACCTCCCACCCCTGTACAGCTCAGGACCCATGACAGCCAGCAGACGGCGCCTGGACAGGACATCACGTCTCCACAGGCCCTCCCTCACAGTCACAGCAGACTCGGACAGAGTGGAGAAGGCCTGCTGTCAGAGGTGCAACCCTGGGAAGGAAACCGCCCAGCAAGCGGTGTCACACGACTGAGGGATGAGACCATAGCATCTGGGACACTCAGACACAGGTCCATTCCAGCGCCAGGGAGCTGACCAGGGGACCTGGTCTGTGCCATCCCAGACGGCCAAGACACCCCCAGCCCAAGACCCGAATATGCAAGCGAAGCGCCCTGTCACAGAAGTGGCAGACTCCAAGACGCTCACCTGGAGTCATAGGAGAGGCTGGTGGAGGCGGAGCCCGAGGTGCTGGCAGCATCCGTGGAATCCACGTCCGAGAAGAAGGTCTGGCCTGAGCTAGCACTGAAAGGGGGCAGAGAGGGAGTCTGCTGGACACCTGGTCCAGTCAGGGCCTGCCTAACTGACTCTTGGGGACACTGGTAGCCCCTCTAGGCCCCTCTCCAGCCTGGACATGCACACCACCTTCATCCCAGGTGGGGCGCCTGGCTTCCCACTGTTCAGCTTCTTCCCACCATCACGTCTACGGCTGCTTCCTGCCTGCCTGCCACTGTCTGGGCACCAGCCTCCCAAGCTGGTGGCGTCTTCGCTGACTGTACAGCTGAGAAGCGCGAGTCCGTCTGGGCACTTGCGCAGTCCTCTCCAGCTCAGAGTGGTCTCTTTGGAGACACACCTGGCTTGAGCCTCATGATGCCCAGGTGGAAACAGAAGAGGTGCAGAGGAGTCACAGAATTTAGCTCAGGCCATCCAGCTAAGAGCGTGCGCTCTCCCCTCTGGGCCCACAGAGAAGTCCAGCCCTTCCCCCTGGGTGGCATCCTTGCATTACGGCACAAGCCGGGGAGCTCGTGGTACTAGACAGGGGTAGCAAGGCTTTCCTAGAGGGGAGGCAATGGGAAGGGGTGTCCCAGGCAGAAGACACAGCATGCGCAGCAAAAGCCCTGGGGAGGGAGTACCCAGGTACCAAGAGGAGAGGGGCAGGGTGTCCGCTGCACTGGGACCTGCCCCACTGGAGCCCTGGAGACACTTATGCTGGGAGCACTCCCCGAGGCAGATGCGTCCAGTGCTCACCTGGCCCCGTGCCGGGTGTCCCTGGGCAGCTCCTGATCTAGCCTCTCCAGAACCTGGCTTCCCTCTTGGGGCAATAGAGGGGTCTCTTGAGCAAGAACTCTCCTCAGGGGCTCCCAGTTACCTCTTATTTTTTGTTCTTCCCCCAACAGTTCTATTGGCACCTGAGCCACCTAACGGTTACCTTTTTAAACTCTGAATTTCATCCAGTGTGAAGTCGAATATGCTGGCCAGGTGGTGGTTGGTGCTCCAGGCAGAGGTGAAGTCGCTCTGTGGACGGAGGGAGGCGGAGACAGGGGGAATCAGGCAAGGAGCAGCAAACCCACCTCCCACAAGGACCCCTGATCCCCACCCACCTAAGGCCACACACAGCTGTCTGCTGGTCCAGTCCAGGGCTGCAGAGGGCTGGACCCTCCCCTCGGGTAACTTCTTTCTTCCTCATCCCAAGTCTTGACCCAGGAGCCAAGACACCTGGGGTTCTAGCCCTGGCTGTCTCTACGTCCCCGCACCTCGATTTCCTCCACCACACGGTGGGTCCCTGGTTCATGCTTCGAGGTGGCAGGGAGCGCAGTACAATGGCATAAGAATGGGAATAAAAGGGCCCTATAACCACTGTGTATCTGAAAGGCGCTGTTCACTTGACTGTCTGAAGACGGGGGTCAGCAAGGATGGGCGTGAAGAAAGAGTGCATGTGCGTGCACCGGGGCCCTGCTTGGATGTGCCCTCTGACTCCTAGTTTCCCCACCTGGACACGACCTGCCCTTGCTCCCCACTTTCACCCCCTATCCTCCGTCTTTGTTTCTTGGGAGCCTTAGGAAGGAGTGCCTGGCTTTGCTAGGAGCTGGTTTCCCCTGGGAGGGAAATGGGGCACCCCCTGGGGCTGGGAGAGGGAAACTGTGTTTTACCCCCTGGCCCAGGAGTCCCTAACACGCTGGGGGCAGAGAGAAGAAAACAGGAAACTAACACTGGGAATAGCATCTTCCAGCAAAAACTTTGATCTTTTTCTTCTATAAACTCGCCTTTTCTGCTGCTGGAATTCCTGAGGTGACAGACTGCGGAGACAGAAGAAGAGGGAGAGGGTGGCCCAGTCAGAGGTGGCCCAGGTGGGGACCTGGAGGAGCCTTGGCCCTCGGACACCACACTGTCCCATTCATGGGGAGGTTGAGGGACAGCAGGTGGAGGGGGTGTGGTATGAAGGAGGGGCGGGCAGGCAGGCAGGAAGAAGACGGAGCCTCTGTAGACCCACACCAATGCCCTGCTCCCCACACCCAGAAGGAAGGGGCTCAGCTCAGCCACAGAGGAGAAGACCCCCCTTACACAGGGTTTCCCCTTCCCCTCTGCCTCCTCTAGCCTAGCAAGGATGGGTCCCAGAGCCTTGCTTTCCCTAGGAGCAAGGCACCCAGGGGACTGTGAAAGAAGGAATCTGGGGCCCTTGCAAGGACGGCCTGGGTGGATGTGAATATCACCATACTCGGTGGGTTCACCCACAGGCCGAGGCTGGGAGTGAGGAGAGGGAAGCCCCGTTCTGCGGTGGCCCTGGCCCCGGGCCCTGGGCACTGACCCCGGCTTGCTCTTTCCTCTCTTGCGCAGCTCGGAAGAGGAGGAGGAGGCGGCGCCGCCGTTCTCCCTGGGCACCAGCCCCTTGTCGGGCAGCAGCTTCCCCGGGGGGTTGGGAGGGACGCGGACGCGCAGGCGGAAGATGCACTTCTTCTTCTTGATCTCTTTGCCGCAGAGGAACCTGGGGTGGGGGTGGGAGAGGTGGGCAGGGGAAGGAGCCAGCTCTGGCGTCTGTGGGTCCATCCTTTCGATGAGGGGGGTCAAGTCCTAAACCCCCCTCCTGAGACTCCAGCGGACTCAGGAGCCCCAGCTGGTGGCCAGGGTGTGGCTGCCAACGCCTCCCTCCTGTACTCGTAGTTCCGGGGATCTTTCCCGTCTCTGCCCAGTGGAACTCCTACAGCCCAGACAACTGGATTCTGCACCGGTCACCCCCACCTCGACCCCCACTCCAAAGAGATGGGAAGTACTCCAGGTATTTTTACGCCACTTTTCTAACACTGGCTGTGACCCAGGCATACCCCTGGAGGGTGGGGGTGGGGGGAGGACACGGGGACTCACAGACCCCTGGGGAAGGACTTGGCCCAATAGCAGAGTGGCTCATGCTGCCTAGAGATGTCTAGGAAGACGTCACATACTCCGGAACCTTGTCTTAGGCCCCTCGGGGTCCCCCGCACTTAGCTCAGGGCTGGACACTGCTTATCGGGTGCAGGCTGAGGCAATGCATGAATAAAAGGGACAGATGAGCATTCCAGACAGAGGGAAGTGGAGGATCAAGGGCACTGAGATGGGAGAGAAGGGGGTTTGACACCGATGGGACCCAGGACAGGTAATGAGCAGACTCGAGGAGCCGGCAGGGTGGTCTTTAAGGGTCCTGACTACCAGGCTCAGAGGCCTGCCCATTCCCTGTGGTGGGGACGAGGGCTGCACTCAGGCTGGGGGATGGCCGAGGATGAGCAGTGCACCTAGAGGTGAGGAATCGATTCCCCAGTGTCCAGTCCTGAGGCCCAGATGGCTGGAGCAGGAGGGGTCATGGAGCAGAAGCCAGCATCCAACGTTTCAGGCAACTCGGGAGCTCGGGGGAGGTTTTGCAAAGGACGAGGGGGCTTCTGGGCAAGAGGAGGGGAGGGGCACCCGGAGAGGGAACTCGGCTGGCTTCCACAAAGGCCAGGAGCTGGGCAGAAGCTTTAGAGGGAAATTCCACCTGCTGGGGGACCTGTGGAGCTCCCGCCCCTCCCTGCACGCACCGGCTTTTGTAACTGTTCAGAGCGTTGAGGAGATGAGGTCCTCGGTCCGTCACAGGGGTGCTGGTCAGCTGAGGGGAGCAGGCCAGCAGGACAGTGTCAGACCCAGGAACATGGCCTCTGAGAGGGCCCAGCCCGTCCTCTCCCTCCCGCCCATCTTTGACACTCCAGAACCCTGCACGTGAGACACCTGACCTCCCATTGGTCTTTCTCCCTCTGAGCGTCCTACACCATCTCCTGTCCTAAATGGATTAACCACCCGCCCCCCCCCACCCCCGAAACTCATTGCCAGCAGACTCCAAGCCACCTGAATGGAGCAGAGAGGGCTTCCTAGAGTTTCTCCAACTTTTTTCCCTAAAAAAGGGCGGATGGGGGCAGTCAGCAGAGTGGATGCGGACTCAGGATATGGTGGGGAGCATTTTAAGAGTGCCATTAGGAAGCTCGGACCCTGTTCCACATGGAAGTAACTAGGGGAGGGATCCGGGCTCTAGTTCCAGCTGAGCTGCCAAGCTGAGTCTGGTGATGATAGGCTTTCCACCTCTGGCATCCTGCTGCTCTCAGGCCCTTCGGGACCCACACCTGCCATTCACAGAAAGACCAGTAGGGGGCGAGCCCACTTAACTTCTATTCCAGCTAGGAGCTCTAAAACCTGGGCACAGGTTCACAAGCCTGGACTCAGGGGTGCAGAAGCTCAAGAGCAAGGGACTTTTCCGGGTCTCAGACAGTGAGAGCTCAGACATCTAGCCCGGAGGATTGCTCTGGGTGATCCCCAACAGCGCTCTCTGCCCCCGTGGGCCCCAGCGGCCCCACAAACATGACCCTCGTGCCCCCTGGCCCCTACAGACCTTGCCGAGCTGCAGGAGCTCCCAGTGGTGGTTGACAAAAGCCAGGATCTCCTCAAAGTCGAAGTACTTCTTCTTGCTCTGCACGCCCAGGTTGTAGAGAGCCAGGTGAACCACGTCCACCCTGGGCAAGAGGGCAAGGAGGTGGGCGGGCGGAGGTGGCAGCCTGACCTGCCAGCGTGGGAGACTCCTGGGACCCAGCTAGGGTGGGACAAGGCTGGGACCAGGTGGCTGGAACAGACATGTTCCCGGAAGACAGGGCAGAGGGGGGACTGGGAAGGGACAGAGAGGGGTCCACCCTGCCTCTCACCATCGCAGGGGCAGCCTCTCGATGTACTCTGGGCCCTGGTTACACACGGAGCAGAAGAACAGGTAGAACCTGTGTGTGGAGAGGTGGTCTGTGGGGGGAAGGGCTCTGCCATCCCACACTAGTTAGGGCCCCCCCCTCCCTTTTCCCTAGTCAGCATTCTCACTCCCAGGGCGGGGGCCTGGAGCACATGAGGGAGAGGACCAGGTTAGAGCAACATAGGAATCAAGCCTGCCCCATATCTCCAAGCCCCTTCCCCAAACCCCGTTACCCGGAGTGTGGCTGAGCTCACAGTGCCATGAACCAGGCTGGCCTGCAGAGGTCACCCTCTCCCTGAGGCACACCAAACACCACACAGGGGACACTGATCATCCGCCAGGCATAATGGCAGATGGACTTGGCCCCATTGGTTAGAATTCTAGTCAAAGAACCCATTTCCTCTCCAGTTCCTACAGCAGGGATGGTGGGGAGGGGGGAGGCCATGTCAGTTTCCAACCCCCCCCTCCCCTGCACACACACACACACACATTTGAAGAGGAGGAGGTTGGGTTGAGGGTGGGAAGGGCCTTGTCTAAAAGCCCCTACAACCGTGGTTCTCAATCTTCCTAATGCCTTGACCCCTTCATACATTCTTCATGTAGTGGTGACCCCCCAACCATGGATTTATTTTCATTGTTACTTCATCTCTGTCATTTTGCCACTGTTATGAATCGGGCGACCTCTGTAAAAGGGTCATTCCACCCCCAAAAGAGTCGAGGCCCACAGCTTGAGAACCGCTGCCCTAGAAGCTCACAGCAAGTAGACACGGCTGCACTTGTTCCTCTCCTGCCTGCGGGCCAAGCCCCCCCGGGAAGGGGGGGTTCTCCCCACCCGGAACTGCCTCCCACAGGCCCTAGGGAGGCTCTGCTGCCAACCCTCACCCCGGACCTCCTCCCCAGGGGCACACACCCCAGATCAGGGCAGTACCTACCGGTCCCCGAACATCATAGGCTCATTGAGGCACTGTGTGCAGGCCTCGTGGAACCACTGTCTGCATCGGCAGCACTGCAGCATCCTCAGGTACCATCTAGAGAGACAGAGCCAGGCTCAGCCTCGGAGACACACCTTCCCCACACAAACCCCTCCTCCCACTTTGGGGAAAGGGAAGGAAGTCACGGGTTCAGGGCACTCCTGCTGCATCCGGGGCCAAGGGCTCAAGCCACCTCATTTGATCTCTTCATCGGATACAAGACTGTCCCCATTATACCAATGACTCAGCACTTAGGGCAGACTCAAGGTCTCCGAAAACAAGGGGTGCACAATGGATGGGTGGATGGTTTGCCTTAAGGGCTGTAAGCACCCCCAATAAAATGATTTAAGAATACCAGGGATGATTAAAATCTGGTCACCCCAACTTTAGAGCCCATGCTCTCCCACCCCACCTGGGCACAGGGGGCCCTGATCTCGGAACCCAATCACGCACTGCTTCCCAAAGACCCCTGACAGGAAAGGGTTTGTGCTCAGCCCAGTAAATCCGTGTGGGCAGGCGGGACCCACAGTGCTGCTCAAGGAGTCACACTCAAGGAGTGAAGGGGGAGAAGTCCATTCCTTAATCAGTACTTTGTTCCCACCTCCTCAGGAGGGCGTCAGCTGGCACCAATGTTAGAAGCGCTGGGTTTTTAAAAAAATCAGCCCATGGCTACAGACCCACTCTTCTTGGTGGACCCTGCTAGGAAAGGCATTCTTAAGCTTCACCTTGAAACCGCCCTCTGGGCAGTGAGAGACCCCGCCTTGGAGCCGGTCAAGTTCCTGAAAGTATCTCCTCACCTGTTACCCTGAGGCCTCCCAAGACCCTTGCGGAGGATGGGACCCTTTGAGAGTTGATCAGCCTCCAGAGCCCTAGTTCTCACAACAGGGGTGGGGGGCTGAGATTTGGTTGGGAGGTCCTGAAGGGGCAGAGCCACCCCCCACCTCCTATTTCTGTGGTTTCTCCCACAACGCTTGGTGCAGCCGTCAGACAGCCCAAGGGAGCAGCCCCAAACGGCACACGGCTCATCCACCTCCATGGAGTCGCGATCAGCAAAGAACCGAACTCATTTCCCCCATCCAGGGTGAGAGTCCCCCCCGACAGCACCCGCACGGCAGGACGTCCCACTCCCAGCTTGCACACCTCCACGGAAAAGGATCTTAATATCACACCAGGTAGCCTATTTAACTAGACAGGGAAAGGGTTAGCTGCCATTCATTAGCCACGCCCCCCCACTGTCCACACGTATTAAATAAGTTAGTGCCAGATGGGCACCGAGCACCGATTCGCCAAGGATCTAACGCCTGCCCCGACGCCCCGCGCCTTGGGGGGGCCTTACTCTCCGGGCCCCCCGCAGTAGCAGTAGCACTGCTGCTGGTTCGTGCGGTGGGGCGAGTCCCACTCGAGCTCCTCGGGCCGGTAGGACAGCACCATCTTCACGGCCTGCAGCGTCCGGGCAATGGCACCCTTCTTCAGCGCGCCGCCTTTCTGGGGGACATGAGAGCCAGAGTCACCCTCGGGACTGGGCTGGGCGCCGCAGGTCACCACAAGCAGATGGATGTTTGGGAGGGGTCCGCCGCTAATTCCATTAGAATGGAGAGATGCTAGGAGCTCCATCCCTGCCCCGCCACCCCCCACCCCACCCCAATCCCCAAAGGATCACCATGAAAACTGCTATTTGCAACCGAAGCAACAATGTACTAGGTGCACACAGCTTTTTCTCTTAATAATAAAGCACTGATTTTTGGAGAAGCCCCCATGGGATGCAGAGGGTTAACATGACCAAAAGGTAGGTCGCTGTAGTGGACACCTGGTGATCAACTTCCCCAGAAGTAGCCGTTGAAACTCCTCAGAAGTACAGCTCTCCCCTGACACGCCTGGGGGCGCCATGAGCTGCTGTCAGTGGGAAGGCAGCTTGACTACCAGTTACTGGAGGCCTCCTGACACCCCAAACCCATGTCTGTGGTTCAGGTGAGGAACTCGAGGCTCCGGGAGGCCCAGGAAGGTAAGTAGCCTGGCACAGATAGTTGGTACATAAACCAATGCCATCGAATCGATTCTGACTTATCACGACCCTACAGGACAGCGCAGAAGTGTCCCTGTGGGCTTCTGAGACTGGAACTCTCTCTTGTAGAGTGATTGGTGGCTTCAAACTGCGGACCTGGAGGCTAGCAGTCCCATGTGTAATCCAGGGTGACGCCCAGAGATCTCCAAAGCTTAACCGTGGCTCTTCTTGGAGGTCAGCCTCTGTGAAGGGGGGCTGTCTGGGCTTCCCGGCTGACAGAGGGGGAAGGCAGGGACTGGGAAGGGCAGAGGCTCACCCGCACAGCCAGGGCGAAGATGCAGCGACGGCAGAACCAGGGCGTGAGCAGGGGCTGGTCGGCACTGCCTGCTATGGGGATATGGCACTGCTGGTGGTAACCTACAGCAGAGGAGCAGGCGGTGAGTGCTCACCAGGAAGCAGCGGCCCCAGGTCATTCTGCCAATCGGTGGCCAGGCTGGGCAGGGCAATGGCCCAAGGGCAACTGTGATGGCCACCTGCATGGCCGAGACAGTGTCCAGGCAAAGGATTAAAGAAAGAAAACAGATGTGCTGGAGTGGAGGCACCGAAGTTCAGCTTCAGCCTGTGCCTCACGCCCAGGCTCTTCGCACAAGGGGGGCTTCCACACTGCACCCCACCTGACTCTCCAGAAGCCTCCTCGCTTCTCAGAGTCACCTCCCTGAGGCCTCCTCACTTCCAGAGGCTGGACCCAACGCCCTGGAGTTTCAAGAGGCACAGGGAACCCTCGGGGGCCAGAGTGATGGCGGTGAGGGACCCTCTCTGACACTCACCCAGGCCACATTTCCCGCAGATGAGGATCTCATTCAGTGGCGTGGCCGTCTTCCCCAGGCAGATGCTGCACTTGGGCTCCTCGCCCGGGACACCAGCTGAAAGAGAGGCCCTGGGGGTCAGGTCGGGCTCGGCAACGACTGTTATGGTTGCAGTTCACCTCTCAGCTGTTGATTCTCTGCCACCTGCCAACCTAGCACAAGTCTGTGCAACCACACGGGGTTAGCCATTGTTAGCCCGTTACAAAGACGACGTCGAGGCTCAGAGGCTTAGGTCTGTCCCTGTGAGTCCCTCGGTGAGGTGGATGCAAACCCATGGCCTTTTTGACAAGTCTTTTTGTTTCTTCATCCACATCCTGCTGCGTCTCTTATTGTGTGAAACAGGGTGATGGGGTGAATGTTAATTATGTGACAGAAAAAAACCCAAACTAAAGCTTATATAATAGACATGATGTTAAAACGAAACTCCATGTTCTCATCCTTCATTATGAACTCCCAGGCAGGCTTGTTCTAACCCCATACCCACCCACTCTTCCACTCCTGCATTCTTTTGAATCAAGTCCCAGACACCAAGTCATTTTTCCATAGAGCGTGAAGCTTGGCATATTTTTCACTAAGGGTCTCTGAAAGATCGGGAATCAAACAACATAATTACAGCACCTTTCGTGTACATAAGAAGTTTCTCTACTCCCACCACCAGTGGGCAATGATGCCTAAAAAAAAAAAAAAAAGTTTCGTGGTTTCTTTTTTTTTTTTTGCCACTACATTTTAAAGTATCTTTTATTTTTGTCAATGTGAGAAATAGACAGAGCAAAACAGCCTTGTCCAGTTCAGCGATTTCTTCATGGGCAAGTCATCAACTCAGATTCCTTCAGATTGTGTAACCAGTCTCACCCTCAGTTTCCAGGATGTTCCTGCCCCCAAGCTTCCTGGCTAACCTTCCTGGCTGCTGTTGTCTGATTGAACCCATACAGATAGCTTTTTTTTTGGGGGGGGGGCAATCACTGCTCTACAGTGGTGGGAGTAGGAGGCCCAGCCCCACTGCTGGAATTGAACCTCCGTCCCCGTGGGCCGCAGTCCCGCGCACAACCACTACGCCACCAGGGCTCAGCCCCCAGATAGCTCTTTAAGAGACTACAGAGGGAAAAAAAGAAAAAAGAGGGCACAGGGCTCAAGGCAGACATTCACTTGCTGACTTAACTGAACCATGATTTGGTTTAAACGGAGCCCTTGTGGCAGAGTTGGGCTGCAGGTATAACTGGTCAGTGGTTTGAAACCATCAGCTGCTCCAAGG
Source organism: Nesogale talazaci (assembly GCA_004026705.1). NCBI lineage: Eukaryota > Metazoa > Chordata > Mammalia > Afrosoricida > Tenrecidae > Nesogale > Nesogale talazaci. Next base: position 16,932 of record PVJH01033208.1, read on the forward strand.
GAGGAAGAGGAGGCTTTCTGCTCCCATAAGGATTTAGTCTCAGAGACCCAAGGGCAGTTTGGCCCTATCGACAGGGTCGAGATCTGTTGGCATTGACTTGATGGCTGTGAGTTTGGTTTTGGTAATGGTTTAAAGAAGACTTTGAGGCTGAGTCCCGGTGGCGTAGTGGTTGTGCGCGGGACTGCGGCCCACTGGGACGGAGGTTCAATTCCAGCAGTGGGGCTGGGCCTCCTACTCCCACCACCGGAGAGCAGTGATTGCCCCCCCCCCAAAAAAAGAAGACTTTGGAGGATATTTTGGGGTTAAGCTTTTAAAATGACCTCAGAAAGAGTGTCAGGGCATTCAGCCTGCCTCAGCGGCTTTAGACAGTTTGGGTTCCACAAGAATTTGAAATTCTGTCCCACATTGACAGTCATTTCTTAGTGTAGCAAAAACAAATACAAACAACTCACTTTGTAGTCACGTTTCCAATTGTCTCATAATTTAAATGGCTCCTCTGAATCAAGATCAACAGAGGGGTCCACACAGGGTTGCATGTTTCATGACACTTTCATGAATGCCTTTTCATCCTGCTTATGGCCCCAGGAGAGAGTTGCCCACAAAGAGCACTCTGCGCACTCTGGCTTAAGGAACTGATCCATCAGTGACTACAGCAAGCCCAGCCTATGCTTTCATGTGGGAAAATGCTAGACAGGTCACTGTCCTGATAGGAAGGGGCCCCCTTCTGCCACGAAGCAGCAGTCATCAGGCTGCGGGGATGAGCTATTCTCCAGCTGGGTCCCGTAGTGCCTCCACAGTGACTGGTGCCTGGCTGGTCAGATTTCTGCTCAGGGGCCGGGAAAGCAAAAAGGTTTTGTCCTTCAGCTGCTTCTGGATGCTTTCATTACGATGGTAACCCCAAGAGAGGTGACCGGTCCTCATTGTTTGGGCTCTTTAAAGAATACACAGGGGAAGGATCCTTCTGTATTAGACCCCTTAGCCAAAAAGGCTGGGGCCATGTGGATGCTAGTCTCCCTGGTCAGATTCTGAGCCTTTCCGTGGAAGACTTCTTGAAATCCGTCCTTGAGGATAACAAGTTCTTTAGCAATGGCCTTGCTCTCATGTTCACCTTTGGGGAGCAGCATTTTCATCGAAACCTCACTACTCTGAGAGGTCAGTATAACGACCTCCCCCCCTCCACTCAAATGAACAACTGAGACTCAGCTAGATGTCATCACTTGGCCAAGAACACTCAACTAGTTGGTGGTGGGGCTAAGGTCTTGGGTCCATTCAATCCTACCACCTATCTCCTCTCCCTGTTCCCAGACAGGTTCCCAGACTTAAGAGCAGGTTCCTTCTCTCATGTCAACTAGGATTGGTCGTAGTTCTTGCTGGGTGCCATGGAGTCCCTGTCAACTTGTCAGGACTCCTTGTGACAGAGAAGAAGTGCCCCTTAGGGTCTTCTAGGCATAGATCACCAGGCCTTTCTCCTTCAGGCCTTCTGGATCTAAGCTGACAACCTTTCAGTTAGCAGCAAACTCTTAGCCATTGAGAAATGAGGACACCTGGATAGACTAGGAGAGGCTGCTTATAGCTCTGTGCTGTGACTGATTTTGTCTGACTTGCGTATGGGAAGAGAGAGCAGTGGCGAGAATGCCAGTCACTTACCATCTCTGTAAGACAATGTTCGTTCTCTGAGAGCAGGATGGTCGGAACTGGATTCCATGTTGTACTCCTCACAGGGTCCTGAGCACTCCAGTACCCAAGGGTTGCTGGTTGAATAAATACCTGAGGACTAGGCTCTATGTAACTGAGACTGTCAGAAGTCCTGGCATCCAATCCAGCTTCCTTTCAACCCTCAAAGCTGGTGCTACTCCCTCTCTCAGGTATGTCGGTCAGTTTTTACCCTTCCTGCTCCCACTCCACTTTCTAGATCTTTCTCCAATCCTCAGTGACAGAGCTCCTCCAGCCATGGTCTTCACATGTCACTAGAGGACACGACGTTCCCATCTAGAGGTGATCATTCAGACTGACTGAACATCTGTGGCAACCACACCATTCCTAGTCCCTGGCAGGCCCAGAGCTTTGTGCAGGAGACCATGTGCAGCACGAATGTGAATCAGAGCAGTCCCGGTCCTCCCAGCACCTGCCCGAGTCACTCAGACCACCTGTCCTGCCTTCCGAGAGAGATTCTGGAGACTCATGGGATGGCAGCTGTAGGTAAGTGCCTTTCCAAACAAATGCACAAGTGGTCCTATGATCGCCATCACAGGTGAACTTGGGTGGGGGTGGGGCCGGGTCCCTAGACAGGGCCAGGTGTCAAGACTTGGAGATGGAGGAAGAGAAGGGGGGAAATGGGGGTTGGTCGAGAAGAGATGACTAGAGGGCATGGGTACCCCAAACCGCAGGAGTGCTCACCATGCTGTATGTCCTTCCACAGCACCCAGTATTTGGAGTTGTCTTCGAAAGTCACCAGGCAGCTTTGCTTAGAACTGCTGACCTGTGGTGCAGAAAGGGAGGAGCACTGTGAGGAAGTAGCTGGAGGGGGGGGGGGAGCCAAGCTGCAACAGGAACTGCCCTAAACCCACTTTGTGTGTTCTAAAAAGTAGAGCCAGCCCAGAAGGTAGGAGGATGGCGGTTCCTGGAGGGAGTGTGCTCCCAGTTCCTGAGTTCCTGGAAATGCACCATCCCAGAGAAGGGACAGAGCGGGCCAAGCAGTCCTGGTCCCAGGGGCTGTTCTTTGCCTCTCAGAATGCTTTTCTAAAGAACCCGTTTAAATAAGGTGGCAGCAAGATGCCAAACCTGCAAAACTGCCCCTTCCCTCTCTCACTTGGGTTCAAGGGCAAGGAAGACATTTATTTTCCTCTCTCTGCAGAGTGAGAAGATGCTGTGCCCAGAGTCAAGGGTCAGGGGGGCAAGGTTTACCCTCTTGATCTTCCCAAGGTAATACAGTCCATCTGTCCACCGGCACAGCACATACTGGCCCTCTGTCAGCTTGGACATCAGGTCTTTGATGTTGCTCCTGGCCTTCTCCAGGGCCCCCTTGTGGCTGGTGACACCATAGGAGTCCCGAATCCCTGGGTCCAGAGCTCGATTCTCCATCGGCTTCTTCTGACACTGGTAGAGAAAGAGAATGTGGGTTTGATCCTTTGGCTTGGTGCTGCCCACCGGGGGCAGACAGGCGATAAAATATATGCAACCAGGCGTCGTGCCAGATGTGTGACCATCTTGAGATTCCTCCGGATAACACCGCAAAAGAGACTTCGTTTTTACTGCTGGGGAAACTGAAACTTACCAGGGGAAGTGGCTGGTGGCCAAGGCAGAGCCATGCTTCTTAATCAGCTGAGCTGATTGCTAAGTCAGGGGGAGAGTCTGTCTTCCTGCTACCACACCCCCCCCCCCCCAGACACACATCCCCGCCTGTGATTCCCACTCACAGCGATCTTATAGGACAGAATAGAATGACCCCGACAGTTTCGGAGGCTGTCAATCTTTCTGCAGACAGACTGATGGATCTTCCCTACCCCTTACGTCCATACCAAAAAAAAAAACAAACCTACCCCCAAACCAAACCACTGCCTTTGAGTTAGTTCTGACTCAGAGTTGGAACTACTCCCTAGGGTTTCTGAAACGGAATCTTTACAGAAGCCAACAGCCTCATCTTTCACCCGAGTAGCTAGTGGATTGAAACTAAGGACCTTGGAATTAACAGCCCAATGCAAACCCAATTGTACCATCAGAGCTTCTTCACTACGCTGCCCCCAAAGAGGGATCACTTCGCTGCCAATCCAGAACCAAGGCTCACGGTCCAGGGGGCCTGAACTCAGACCACCAGGGTCGGTTGGGGAGCCTGGGGCACTACCCTGTAATCAGCCACACTTCCTTTCTTGGGCGGAGGCCTTCTCCACCTGGGAAGTTTTCATACCCCTCCCCCAACAGGGAAAACTCATCTCCAACCGGCGCTGACTTGGCCACCTGGGTCTTTGCAAGCCTGTCTCTCAGTTCGTAGATGGTTTCATGGCAACGGATATGGGGACATTGAAAGCCCTTGGAGGCTTTTACCTGAAACAAAGGGGCTCCAACCGGTTGAGTCATCCCCATTCCATCCCCTTCCTCCAGGCTTCTTACCCTCCTATAAAAGGGACTGCTCCCCAATTGTGTTCTCCCTTCCTGCTGATACCATGATCCCCTTGCTCACACTTCCCCATCCAGTTACCACAGGTGCCAATCTCACCTTTAAACAGTGATGTCTGGACACCGGGCCCCTTTTCTGCCCCTCTGGGCTGGTCTAAGTTAAGACCTCATCTTTTAAAAGCTGGGCCATTCATTCATCCAATAACCTTTGTGAACCCTTTGCTCACCTATCCATGCAAGGCACCTGGGGTGGGGGAGGTGCCTAGTGTAAAACAAGCCACTCCCTGCTCTTGTGTCTGCCCCCTAGATCCTTCCATTGGGTGACCAATTGCCATTTTCTAAAACCATCCTTCCAGAATAACCTTCGGATGCCCCCCAAGGGCCTTTTGTACAAGGTCTAAAAGCCTCATTACTGCCACTCTCTCCCTGCACACACACCACACCAGCCCAACCGTCTCGCTCTGTTTCCTGCGCCCCATTACGCCGACATCCCCGCCCACACACACACACACACACACACACACTCAGCCTGGCGCTGAGCACCCGGTTCTACTGTGATACGTGGACGGGAGAGTCCTGTGGTACCGTTTGAGTGTGTGTGTGTGTGTGTGTGTGTGCACTCGAGTGAGACGCTGTATGAGAGCAGCGAGCCCATGAAACTCAAACGTGTGTACGATGACTTTGAGGGTGTGCACGTGGTGGCTGAGAGGTCTTGGGGTGAGCGGGCTTGGTCTCCAGGAGGAGGTCCAGCCCCATCCCTGCGCCCCCCCCCCCCCCGCCCCC
>PVJH01033209.1:0-21812 GCA_004026705.1 Nesogale talazaci
CCAGCCCCCAATTTGATTTTTATAGTATCAAAAATTTGAAAACAATTTTAACGTTTATTAAAAGAGAAACTAGTGAAGTCGAATGTTGCAAACAAGAAACTTTATCATGCTAAAGTCCTAAAGGAAAAAAGAAAAATCTATGATAACTTAACAGGAAGTACTATACAATATAAAATGAAAATGGGTTTCAGATTCTACATGAGACACTACAGAAATAAGTACATATATGAGAAAAGAATGAAGAAATAATGTAAAAATGAAACTAAGTTTGACAGGGTGCATCAGCATATAACCTTATTTAAAAAAAATTAGTTTAGTAGTGTATCAGTAGGTATACAATAAGGGCATTTAGTAATTTAGTAAAACTTAATTTTCTAAGATATCTTTAAGTAAAACAAATACATAATGTTTCAATATCCCACTTATTAAGAAAAATACGCATGTATCTATCTGCCTCCCATGCTACAAAAGTACCAGACTTTCTACATCTTAAACAGAATGAAGCAAGAAAGGTTCTTTCCAAGTTATGTCCACTATTGGCAGCATCAAATCATTGCACCAAATTATTCTTAATTTAAAAACACCTTTGGGTATAAGGTGATGACAATAATAATAATAATAATAATAATAATATATAGTTATTTACAGTCTTATGAATTACGATTGTGGTAAATATTTAATATTGTAGCTTTGACATGGTTTTTAATGTCAGATATGATATGCCAGGCATTGTTCATAACAGTTGGACACATGTTAGCTAATGAAATCCTCAATCTCATGATAAAAATAGCCATTATCATCCTCATTTTAGGGATGAGGAAGCCGAGGCACAGAAAAGCTGATTTCCTCAAGGTCATACTTCTAAGAAGGGGCAAAATCCTAATTTAGAGTCAATAGTCTGGCTCCAGAATCTGTGTCCACCATACTTTACCTTTTCTCTAAGAAAATACACATAAATTCTCAGCATGGAGACAGAGTACCAATGTGTAGAAGCATTGTGAATGGATTCACGAAGTAGTCACTCAAAAGCTCTCCAGAAAGGTCCGAGAAAACAAAAATCATGCAGAGTGGTTTGGCTGAGCACAGTCACTCACAAGATCTGCTTATTTAACAACAACTCAGACGTAAATCAAGAGATTGTACTCCCACGGCAAGAGTCAAAAAACAACAAAACACACACAACTGAACTGAGAGGAAACATGAACTCTGAGCCAGCTGTGCTATTAGCGATTTATACGCCCTCGGGTAAGAAATCAAAGCCCTGATGCCACAGTAACCATGTGTCCGGCTGCTAACCACGAGGTCAGCGGTTTGAACCACCAGTCCCTCCTTGGGAGGAAGATGAGGGTTTCTCCTCCTCTAAAACTCAGAGGCAGAGGCCCCCTGTCCTCCAGGTCCCTATGAGACAGAATCCACTCAACGACACTGAATCACAAGGAATCAGTCTCCACATCCGTAAAATGGGGCTGTTGGGCCAAATGTCAGCAGTTCTTCTCAAACTCATGGATGCTAACTAGTGCATGGGGCACTGCAGCCTTTGGAGGGGGATTTTCTTGGCTTGTTTTCATCCCCTCTCTAATTGTTTTGGAGTTACCACGGTCCAGAAAATCTGTGTGAAGGGAAAGGTTATCATCAGGAAAATGAATATCCATCAATGTATTTTAAACTTGCTTCAATCTATTGTTTTTATTTCTCAGCCAGAAAAAAAAAGAGAGTGTTTAACTTAGAGGTTTTCTTCATCAGTCCCTGATTCTCCTGTCTTGCCCACTCATTCCTCCTGGCTGGGGGATGCCGAATGTTTCGAGTGACATGGCTTCCTGCACAGCAGCTATCACCAGGGAGAGACAGAGGACTGCCTGAATGAAGGCTGTTCCCATGAGAGCTCTCCGAGCCCCTCTCTACTATCCCACAGGTATTAATCATTTTTCCTCAGGTCCCTGAGTGCATTCAGTGACTAACATAATGGTTGGAGGTACAAATGCACCCAGAGATACCACCCAAGAAAGGTCAGGCAATCTGCTTCGCTGAAAATTGCAGTCAAGGAAAGCTCTAAAGCACAAGTCTATTCTGTTACACATGGGGTCACTGAGTCAGAATTGACTTGTTAACAATGGTTGGCTTATCTTACTTATTTTTTATCTTGACATACCCAAAGTTACCTGAGCTATATTTCTGGCTTACTGACACTGGAAGGGAAGTAAAGAGCTGAAACATGAAGAAAGAAAAAGATAAAGAGTATACCATACATTGTTTGATAAGTTCCCTCTTCACTTATTCCAGAGAATTAACTTTCCCAAATCTGTGATTGGCAGATGACATAGACTTGAAGCATTTGCTGAAAAAGTCTTCAGTATGGATTACACCTCCAGGTAAAGAAGATCAAACTCCTTGCAACTGGACCGACGCGTGACATCATGACAAATGGAGCGAAGACTGAAGTTGTCAAGGATAGTATTGTGCTTGGATGCACAATCAAGGCTCAGGAGAGCAGCCGTCAAGAGATCAGATAAAGCTTTGAGGCGGATAAAGCTACTGCACGCGATCTCTGTAAAGTGATGAAAAGCAACAATGTGACTTAGCGGAGTAAGGTGTGCCTGGCCCAGGCTATGATATGTTCCATTGCCTTGTATACAAGTGAAAGTTGGGCATGCAGCAACAAAGATCAAAGAATCGATGTGTTTGAATTGTGATGCAGAATATTGAAAGCACTATTGGACTTCCAAAAGAACAAATCAGTCTCTCCTGGAAGAAGTACTCTCAGCACGCTCTTTAGAGGCAAAGACAGCAAGACTTCATCTACGTGCTTTGGACACGTTGTCAGGAGAGACTAGCTCCTACCAAAGGCCGGCTCGCTTGGTAAAGTGGAGGAGCAGGGACGAAGAAGGCGGCTTCCCACAAGATGGGGCGGCATAATGGTTGCAACACAAGATGCGCACAAGGAGGATTGCACAGAGTGGCGTTTTAGTCTGTTGTACCAAGGGTCGCTATGAGGTATAACTGACTTGATGGTCCCTAGGGAGAGCAGAAACAACAACAACAACAACAGGCATTGATAATCTGCTAAAGATTCTTTCTTCACATAGGCGGGTGAAAAATCAAGAGGTAGTTATGTTATCCAAAAGGAATGGATAATACCTTTCTTTGGGATATGGAGATACACACCTAGCCTATATGCCTTCTGACTGTTCTAAGCCTAGCAGCATACCTATCTTTCTCCTCTCATCCACTTCTCACTCTAGAAAGCGAGTGAGGATATTCATGTGAGCAAAGGGAAGCAACCCCTGTACCCATGTGCTGGTAGCGGAATGCAGCCCGGAGTGCTGGCACTCAGTACAAATACACACAGCTGAAGTGTAACCATGCCAGCCGAGCTTCTACCACACACCAGCTGGAGTGTTAGCAGGAAGTATAATGTTCACAGCACAGAATCTGGTATATAATAAACACTCAACAAGGACTAGAAACCATTATCGCTGTTTCCAAAACCTCTTTCCCAAACCATCTGTTACTTCTTAAAAGCCTCTGCCATGATAACCAAATGCAAAGTTACCCAATTTCATAGAGGTCAAGGCTAGACTACAATTCAGGGCAGGGTTACTGGGAAGCCAGTTCTTCTCTAAAGCTCTAGAGTAGTCGAGTTGTGGATCTGGGAGAACATGGGGTAGAGGGACTGTTCAGGGATAAAACATAGTTAAAGCCATGATATGGAATGAACAGAGAGCCCATTAATTCCCACAGACATGCAGGTAGGCTAGGGGGAGAGGGGAGCAATTGGGGTTTGTACTCATAAGCATTGGGTTTCTCTAGCTGAGTGAGATGAGGAGAGAGACTTAAAGTACTCCTCAGATTCCTGATCTGTAAACCTGATGACATGAAAAATGATCTCACAAAGCTGCTTTGAAAATTAAATAAGGTACACATATGACAGTCCAGTGCCCGGCATATAAAGGCATTCAATAGCTATTAGTTTTCTTCCAAGTGATTTGAGAAATGATTTTGTAATTTCAGGGATGATAGAGTAGTTGGAGGTGATTAAGTGATGCTTCACTGACATAGTAAAATATCACTTCATGGGCTGAGCCCCGGTGGCGTAAGGCGTAAGGGACTGTGGCCCGCAGGGTTGGTGGTTCAAATCTAGCGGCGGCTCTCAGTAGCATCGCTGGGTAGCTCCCACAACCACCAAAGGGCAGTGATGCCCCCCCCAAAACAAAAACAAAAACAAAAATATCACTTCATGAGTCATGGGACCCACAATCTTAAAGTCTTACTATAAAGATGTGGTATTTTCAAAAGAACAGAAATTTAAGATACAGGAATAAATATTCCCTATCTTTTAGAAAAGGGGATCTTAGAAATCTGGGTGCAGTCAGAAGATTTTAAAAGGGAGGCAGTGACAGTGTCAGGTCTGTGACAAGAATGAGCAGTCCTGAGTCCTAGAAGATATTGTTGACAATACCCTGACAGTCCCTCTGTCCCCCTACTGTTCTTTCTTCTCTCCTCCTCCTATTCTTTCCATCCCTGTCTTTCCAGTGTCATCTTCCCTCTCGCCAGTAGCAACAACTGATAATATTTACCCCAATGATGGTGGATTTTGCAACTCTGGTTATTTATTCTGTAGAACAAACAAAGTGTTAAGGAACCGGCCAACAATGAGCTCTCTGGCTAAATGGTGATGGCCTCCTAAACCAGGAAGAGAAAGTCAGACCTCTTGAGTTCACATTAAATACAAAGAGAGGAGGTGTCTTAGACCACCACGAAGTCAGTCCATTTCCTCTATCTACTTGTGAATAGAAACAGTGACAGATGTCGCAGGGGGTTCTACAGAGTGCTGATAATAAGCAGAGGACTCAGGGGGTGCTTGGCTTTGTTTTGATGCCCATGAAATTCAAGTCTTGGGGTGCCAGGGGTGATGACTAGAATTTAGTTACCAATAAAATATGATGGACAATATTAATAATCCTCTGATTCAGCAAAGCTTTCTCTTCCCGTTAGTGCTCTTTCACTTTGCCCGAGGCAGAGTATGGGTAATAGCCTTGATCTGATACAAAAGTGCTAGGTCGGCTCATTTCCTTTACCAGAGCATACATATGTATGTGTGTGTGCGTCCACGCGCACATGTGTATACATTCACATGACTAACTTCACAGTCAGTCTCTGGGGAGCTGAGTAGGTGACAGAAGAGTGCTTGAATGAAGGCTTCTTCTACCAGTGTTCTAACGCCTCAACTCAGCTATCACCAAGGGCATAAACACACACACACACACACACACACACACACACACACTACATATTTGTGTGTCTTCTTCAACTGTTAAGTAATAATGTATGATATAGATATAACCTGAGGGGGGAAATGACAAGATCTTGCTCATGGGTTATAGATGAAAACAGCTACAGCATCAAAGACTTCTTAATTTGAAAGGAGATTACATAAATTTGAATATAAGGTGCATACTTTTAAAGGTTCCGTGAAGCTAACTGAAGCTGTGCTCCAATTCAATATTTTTTCTTTCCCCTAGTTTTTTTCTTTATTAGCCACTGCCAACACGGCTGCAGTACTGGCCCAGAGCAGCCCCGCAGGGGAGTGACCACCTGCTGCGCACAGTTTCCAAGGCCATCAACCTGGACATTAGCAGACTGTCTTCTCTTTCTCCCACTGAGTGTGGGGGTCTTGGAACCACTGAACTTTTGATGAGCAGCTCAGTGCTTAACTGACTGTGTGACCTGGGGGTTTAAAAATGCTCATAGAGTAAGGGCATTAAAGGCTTATTGGAATTTTTCTGCAAACATTTTGAAACCCCTCATGTATGCAGAATACACAGTAAATGACATCAGAGCCAACATGTGCCCTGCAGAGGGATATTCCTGGTTCCCCTTGAAGCTAGGCCTTGAAATCCCAGGAGGTTTCAGGTAGTGCGAACCGCTGACACTCAGTACTAAATGAATGGTGAGGGGTTCAGACCCTCATCAGCAGTACAGCAGAAGAAAGAGGACGTTCTTTGACTCTGTGAAGATCACACCCTTGAGGACTCAGGAGCAGTTAGACTGCAGCACTTGGGGTTGCCACAGAGTCTGAATCGACTCCCTGGGATTGACCCAGCAATACCATGAAGACCCCTTTTCTCCTCCAGCCTTACCTCTTAGACTAGTCTTCAATTGTATTTGCAAATTTCTTTTCTTTTTTTTTTAATGCAAACCAAATTGTTGACTCTGAAATATATTGCTTGTAATGTTTGTTTGCTTAGGATGTCCTCCTGTCATAGATAGAATGTGGGAAAATAAACATGGGCTTTTGTTCCCATCAGCAATATGTCCAAAACCAGTGGGGTCTAAATTATAAGTTTCCACTCTACTGCTTACTTTATTTCCCATTAAAAACTGGTAAATTATTTATCTTGGGATCAACATTTCAGGAAGACATTCTTTTGGCCATAAAGATGTATGGAGAAAAGTTCCAGCTCTTTCATGAAAGAGAAAAGGAGGAAAACATGATATATAAACACTTCCCTAAAGATAACCATTGCTTAAAGATGAACACCTCTCTAAATAAGAACATATTACAACATCAAAAAGAACATTTCAAGATCAACTCTGATGTTATTAGCATAATATCCATATTCCTACAGGGAAGACCAGTTAATATGGCTATTATTAAAATTTATGTACCAGCAATAGCAGGAGGGTGGAGGGAAGGTCGGGTAGAAAGAGGGAATTGATTACAAGGACCTACATATAACCCGCTTCATAGGGGACAGACAACAGAAAGTGGGTAAGGGGAGACAATGGTCATTATAAGAAATGGAAAAATAATTTATACATTATCAGGGGCGAGGGATGGAGGGAGGGGAAAAATAAAGAACTGATACCAAGCATTCAAGTCAAAAGCAAATGTTTTGAGGATGAGGGCAACAAATGTATATCTGTGCTTGACACAATGGATGCATATTTGGATTGTAATAAGAGTGATAAGTTTGTATGAGCCCCCAGTGAAGTGATTTTTAAAATTTATGCACGAATAACTAATACCAAAGAAACTTCTACCGTCTGAGATGGATCTAATATGCAATCAAGATGTGTTGATATTTACTGGTGATAGAATGCAAAAGTTAGAAACATTGAAGAAGAATCAGTAAATAGGAAATACGGCATTAGTGGTAGAAAGCACACTATAAATTGCATCGTATGGTTTTACAATACCAATGACTTATTCATGGAAAAGGCCTTTTCACAATAATATAAATGGAGGCTGTACAGACAGACCTTACCAGATGGAATACACAGGAATCAAATGCAATACACATGTGGAAAGAGACTATGGAAAGTCTTCATAACATCAATCAGAACAACACCGGGGACCAATTGTGGAACAGACCATCTACTGCTCATATGGAAGTTTCAATTGAAACCAGAGAAAATTAAAATAAGCGCCCATGAGACCCAAAGTATACCTCGAGTACATCCCCCATCTGCATGCAGAGACAATCTAAAGAACAGACTTGACTCACTGAACATTTATAACCAAAGATCAGACAAGTTATGGCATGACATCAAGAATATTACACGTAAAGAAAGCAAAAGGTCTTTAAAAGAAGGAAAGAAAGAAAAGATCAACGTGGGTGTCAGAAGAGAAGCTGAGACTTGCTCTTGAGTGCCAAATAACTAAAATGACTTGAAGAAATAATGGAGTAAAAGAGGTAAAAAGAGTATTTCAAAGGGTAACTCAAGTAGACAGATATTGTGGTGACATGTATAAAGATCTAGAGATAAGAAAACCAAAAGGGAAGAATATGTTCAGCACACCTCAAACCAAAAGAACTGAAGAAGAAATGTCAATTTCTAATATTGAAAGATCCTCTGGGCAAAATATCGAACGACTCCCCAAATAAATAAAGTCACAAACATTGAGTCAATTCACGTTCCTAGCCAACCTAGAGGACAGAGCAGAACCACTACTTTGGGTTTCCAAGACTGTAAATCTCAGCAGGAGTAGAAACCTTTGTCTTTCTCCCATGGAGGGGCTGGTGATGTCCAACTGCTGATCTCGGAAGTCAGAGCCCAACACATACTCCACTGGGGGCCACAACCAAATCTCCTTTTGAACAACTCAGGAAGCAACAAAATATGGAAGGAATATACAGAGTAACTACCCTAAATCCGAATTGGTAATGCTCAACCACTTCAGAAGATACAATGTGATCAGTGACTGGTTATACTGAAGAAGTCCAAGCTGCGCTGAAAGTATTGGTGCAAAACAAGACTCAAGGATTTAACTAAATAGTAGAAATATTTGAACAAGTGAATGGAGGTCTGGAGGTGTTCACTTGTCTACATCAAGCAATTTGGATGACAGCTACTTGGAAACTGATGAAGAGTTCCCATTTGTACCCAGTCCAAAAGGAGGGGATCCAACAGAATGCTGGTCTTCAGGCAAGTTCATTTCTGTGTATCACTGTCTCCTCTCCTGTTCCAACAACTGTGCCACATGAGGACAATGAAGTGCTCTGGAATTTTCATTCTGCACAATGTTAGTCTTGTCAATAAAACGGCTAAAACAAATAAATTAAATAAAGCTGGAAAAAATGAGAAGACTAGAAATAGGTACGCTACTTTTAAGGCAGAAAGAATCCAGAAAAGGGGTCTTCTCCTGACTTGTTCTGATTCAAACAGGGAGACTAGAAGCTGTGTGGTGGTGTCTTCTATTCTACAGGGAAGGTCTTAGCACAGAGAAGGCATTTGATAATAGGAGTAAAATAAGGGCGTGAATTCACTCTGTCCACAAGGTTGTCCATTCATAGAGGCCTCCTCTCCAAGAGGCAGCATTTGTTTATCCAGAAACCTGATGCCATTCATTATTACATTTTTTGGAAGATAAAACTTAGTGATTCTTAAAGTTTATCCTATATTTCTATAGGATAGAAGTTACCTGGGCTCAAAAGTCTTAAACTTGGTTTCTTTTATTTCTAGACTGAAGTCTCAAAATTCAAAAGAAGTATATTGATTTTCAACATCATTAGTTAAATATATTATTTCACATTGTTAAACTACACTTTAGATATTATTATAATAAGATGATAATATGTGCAATGCATACATCGCCCTGTTAAGCCCTGGCAAAAACTTGTTTTAGCACTAAGGATCAAGGCTGTAAAATTACTGATCCACACACACACAAAACTACTGATCCACATGACCTTGTACTTTGGAGTTTTCAAACTTTGCTGCATATTACAATCTACTGGGGACCAATAGGAACCCTGGTGCTACAATCATAATTCCAAAAATAAATCCGCCTGATGAGAGGGCAGAAAAGGTACAAAATAATAGTTCTATACTTTCGCTATTTAGTTATGTGACACTAGGTAGATAGATTTATCACATTTTGACAACTGCCTCCATGCAAATATATATTTGTAAGGAAGGCCCTAATTGCTCTGGCTTCTTGATTTCAACATGTTTTTGTACTTATTATTTGGCACTCCAACTGTCTGCTACTTAAATTAGTTAACCGTCACCAAGTTATTTTTAGGTCAAGCGAAACACACACACAGTATACACTGCTTGGAAATCGTGCAAAAGTTGCCTTCTTACTGGCATCATACTATTTGTCTAATCAATAATAATAATAATAATAATAATAATAATAATAATAATAAACTATATTTATCGTGTGCGTGAGGAATAGTTTTAAGCCATTTACCCATTAATACATCTTGTTCCTAATCTAGCTCTTTGAGATCGCTACAATTATATCCTCTTGTATAAATGAGGGAACTAAGGGATTAAGTACCTTGCCCAAGAACACATCACTAGTAACAGGAGAACAAGACTAGAACTCAGACCAACTGGATCCAAAGTCCTGTCTTAATCTCACCACCATTTACTACAAAGCAAATATTTGTCATATTTGGATGTTAAAAATAGAGGCTAAAAATAACAGTAATATATTAAATGTTATTATAGCATATATCTTAAACAAAACAAAAAATGATCACATACCATTCCTAAGGGACAAGAAAGGATTTTTGCTTGCCCCTGTTGTCTTAGTTATTTAGTGCTCTTATAATAGAAATATTGCAAGTAGATGCCATTACCAAACAGAAGTTTGATCTCTTATAGATTAAGATGCTAGATGTCTTAAATTGAGAGAGCCAGCTCTAAGAGAAGTGGTTCTCTGCCTGCTCTGAAGAAAGAACTGTCATTTCAGCCTTTGCTTCCTGAGTCCTTGAACATCTTTGTGTCTAGGCATCTACATTGTTCCATCTCTATTTCTAGCTTCTGCTTCATCTCTTTTAATATCTCAAAAGAGAGTCAAACCTCACTCTGCACTAATGCAGCCTCATTAGTTTCAGAAGGACAGCCTATTCTCAAATGGGATTATCATCGTGGGCATTGAAGTTAAGGTTTACAACTCATATTTTGAGGGGGAACAATTCAATCCATAATATTCCACACTTCGAGCCCTCCTAAATCCAGGTCCTTGCCCCATGTCAAACACATTCACCCAATCACATCGTTCCCAAAGTCTTAACTCCAAGTCCAAAATCTCATCTTCTGAATCATCTCCATTAAAATACAATGGAGTATTAAGTGCCATTCAGCCTAATAAAAACTGCCTTTTCACCTATAAACGAAAATTACCTGTATCCAAGGTACAATGGTTGAACAGGGGACAGGGTAGAAACTTCCATTACAATTGAGAGACATTGAAGGGAAAGCAGGGCACCAAACAAGTCCAAAACCCAGCAAAAGCAAAGGACAGTAGGTCTTGCGTTTTGAAAATAGTCCTCTGTGTTCTGAGACCATCGGGACAATGGTCTTACCCTCTGGATTCAAGGTGTTGCCTCATCCTCTGGATGCTGGGTGGAGGCACCACAGGAAGAGTTTCAGCTCCACTTTCCAGACCCACTAAGATGGCAAATCTACTCCCATGGTTTGGGGCAGCCCCAACCACCTAGTTCAGCAGTCTCCATTCTGCTGCCCTCGGGGCATAAGGACCTCAACTACCTCAGCCCTGGTTGGGGATGAGGGGCACCCTATGGGTATACGTTCACCGGCAACCCCACACTCCAGAACTAAAATCCAATGCTTTGAACCTTCATCTTCCCCATACCCTCTGTCCCTACTCTGAAGACAGGTGGCAACAGGTCTAGTTCCTTTGCACCACTTCCTGCCTGTAGACTTCAAGAGTGAGGTGACTTTGTTTCTTTTGTTCTCTCTAGGTTCTTCAGTCAATGTTCCCAAACTTATATTGTCTGCTGTCCTCTTTAAAAAAAAAATCCTCATGAACTCCCTAGCAATGAAAACCTTTGCACTCCGGTCCACAATCCAGAATAAAGTATAGATATGTGCTCTTACAATGCCCTTAGATCATTCCACACACCACCGGGGGGCGGTGGCGCCCACTTTGGGAAACTATGGAAAGTTTTCTTCTATTGTGGTCACATTCATCAGTCACAGGCTTAATCTTTTCAACAAAAGATTGTATACCCATGCCCTTTGGGGACCATTCTCGGACATGTCCTTAGCTTGTCTGATAGGATATTCCAAATCTTTAATTTCTGTTTATATGTTCCATAGTTCATTTTTAAGTCCAGCATTTTTAAGTTATCCCTGCATTTTACCACATATAGGTGGCCAGGAAAAACCACATGGTCCCTTTACAATGTTGCTTAGAAATCTATTCATCCAGATATCCAAGTTCATCATTTAAAAATTCTACCTTCCACCAAACATTTGAGTACAATCTAGACAAATTCTCTGCTCCTGAATAAAAGGCAGTACTTTTCCTTCATGGTCCAGTCACATGTTCATAATTTTCTTATAAAGCCTCACCAGGGACCTTTAACGGCTATTTTTCGAGCAACACTCTGTTGCTGGCACTACATGTCTTCTCTGGCAGAGACTTTCTCTACAGCTCTCCTCATTTCCTCTGTGCCCTCATCAGAATCACTCTGCATGCCATGCGTCTCTCTAAGACAATCTAGAGTTTTAGGTTTCAACACCTCAAATCCTTTTGACCTCTACTCATTACTCAATTTCAAAATTGCTTCCATACGTTAGGTATCTCTTAGAAACAACCCACTCTGCCAGTACAAAATTCAGTTTTATTTATCTAGTGCTGCTATCACAGGAATGGCATAAGCTGGGGAGGGGGCTTGTGGGAGGGTGGGCCTTTAATACGCAGGATTTATTTACCCACAGGTGAAAGAAACACAAAAAGGCAATAGTCTCGGGTTGTCTTCAACTTCTAGTGACCCTGTAGGACTGTAGAACTGCCTCATTCAGATTCTGAAGCTCTCCATCTTTATGGATATGCACTGCCATGTCTTTCCCCCACAGAGCAAGCGGTGGGTTCAAACCATCAACATCAACTTCCGTTTCGCCAACCAGTGCTCCATCCTCTGTGCCAGTGGGCAGATGCAAATTCTAAGAGAGGGCATTCTGTGTACATTAGCTCAGAAGAAAGGACTGTGTCTTTTCAGATTCTACTTCCTGGTATCATGTGCCTTAGCATCTACCTCCCCCATCTCTGTTTGCTAGCTTGTGCATAATCGCCTTTTACATCTTAAAAAAAACAAACAAAGATTGACTCAAAACACACCCCCTACACTAATCCTGCCTCATGAACATAGCAAAACAACCCATTCCAGAATGAGATTTTAGCTCTAGACTTAGAAGTGAGGGTTTACAATGTCCCCCCTTTTTTTTGAGGGGACACAATCCAAACTAGAACATTCATCAAAATAAAGCAGGGGTGGAAAGAATATTTCCACAGGGTCTGTGATTTCTTAGTCTGATCATTCACAATGTCCCCAAACACTATATTGCCCACAATTGTTTGTTTCTGATTCATTTTCTGACTATAGACAAATGTTCAATATGCTACCCATTTCTCAGGAGATATAAAAATTAGAGTGCAGAAGCCATCAAATCTCTTCTATGTGACCAGCCTTCTGAACTCCTTCCCTCTGAACCAGTAAATACCTCTGGTTCACACAGCAGGCTGCTGCAGTCCTGCGTTGATCTTTGTGTTCTCACAGCCTGGAGCACGTCTGGGCACGAGTGCAAAGGGGGAGAGACAGAGCTCAGGAAGGCACCCGGGGCCCTCCCACTCTGAGAGAGGGAAGCTTCTTCATAGATCTGACAGCCCACCAGTCACAGGAGGAAGCTACATTTGAAAAGGGAATTGCAAATAATTGTCACATAACACTGTTGTTTAGGTATGAAAATGTCTGTCTTATACTATAATTATTCCAGCTTGATTCAAGACCTTAAATGTGAACATGGTCAATATTTAAAACCTTGAAAAAAATATCTATACTGCCCTTTAAATGATTTCAACCAAGAGCAAGAGAGTGAGAGAGATGGGGAGGGAGGAAGAGAAGGGAAGGGGAGAGAGAGAGGGAGGGAAGGAGGGGGGGAGAAAGAGAGATAGAAAGAGTGCAGAAATCTTAGCAATTGTCTACTTTAGGAACTACATATAAGGATGTTTGCCTATTATAATGTTTTCTATTTTATATATGCTTGAAAATGGTCTAAAATACTTTTTTTAAGGCACATATTGTCTTTGTGGAGGAGGAGATGGATGGGTGAATGACAGAGTATTTTCCCTGCAGCCAGTCTTGCTGAAAAGTAATGGGGCCTTCTAAACAGCATGGTAACCCTCATTACGGAATACCTAGAGTTAGCTAGCCTTCTCACTCATTCTCTGTAGAAATGATATGAAAAATGAACTTGGGATAACAAGAACTATAACTATATCGAAGCTTCCACTAAGTTCCAAATATGTGTTCATTTGGATCATTGTCACCAGATTGGGGAGAAACACACACACATATTTCAGGAGCTAACACCACAAAGAGGATTCAGACATAGGTCAGAACAGGAAAGGGACTGTAAATGAGAACAGCAACCTAATCCCAGGGGCCTGTGGGCCTCTGATCAGTTTCTTCCCGCCCTGACACAGCATTACTAAAATGGCCATGGGGCAGCCAGTCTCTTGACAGGCAGCACCAAACAAGGAGAGCATGGCACCCAGACAGGGGACGGAGAACTTGGACGGAGAGGGTAGCAACCAGTGTTTACAAACATAAACCAGGGAATCAGATGGGCCAGCCATAAATTACTCGGCATTGCACTGAAATCTCTGAAAATAAATTAGCAAGGCCTTAGAAGTTTCTACCTTATGTTCTAACTAACCACTCCTCCCACTGCAAAAAAATACGACTCATGCCTAAATGGTACCACTCACTACCCCTCTTGCTGAAATGAAATGTTAGGTCCCAGAGGTGGAAGGATTACAGAAAGCTCAGCAGCGACGCAAGACCAAAATGGTCGGCTTGACCCACCAAAGGGTCTTCAGGAGAACCTGGGAGCAGTCGCTGGACAACCCTTGGAAGAGATACCCACTCTGTCCATAACACCAATTGTGCAAGCTATTAACCTTTGGTCTGCCGGGTGGACGGATAAATTAGGAGGAATCTAATGTCCATCCCTTCCCATCTTGGTTTCAATCTCAGCCATGATAGCAAAAGAGACCAAAATAATAATGAAAAAATAAGGCAAATTCTAGACGCCTTTGTTCCCAAACTATGTATTTCAACGAAACCCCTATATATTTGAAGAGAAAGACCAGTAAACGACAAATAATCCAACCTCTACCACCAGAGCGTCTTCCAAGTCGACCGCCGCTGTGTCTCACCGACCTGAAAGTGACGAGCCCTCGGAGTGGCCGCCGGGGCGCCCAGCGGTGAGGTCAGCAGTGTGTCCAGCCCCGCCCACCGAGGCGAGCTTACTCTCGGTCACAAGGCACAAGCTCGGTCTGCCCTGAATCTCAACTGCACCCACAACAAAGGGGGACGGACAAGCCCATTCTCACCAGGACCACCAAGATCGCTGCTCAGACACCCCCTGAAGGCAACACCACAATGTCCACTGCAAGAGAGGGGCTCCGATTGACACGTCTTTCAAATCCTTCCCATGTTTACATTGGTGGGTCATCTTAATTTGTACGCCATTGTACCAATCCTTAGATCACCCGGAGACGACAGACCAGTGATGTTTGTTTCTTAACCAAGAACAGGAATCGTGCTTGAGGAAAGGGGAGAGGGGGAGAGTGTCACAGCTGTTGGCTACCCCTCTTGATAAATTCTTCTAAATGGGAACTGTGTCCATGGTATTTCTACTCTGAAAAAGACAAAGCAACTATGATCATGGCCCCAAAACAATAGCAGAGTAACTCTATTGGGAATCCCTGAAAGCCAACCAAACAAGAATCCAGAAACAATACAACTCGATGCTAGAGGGAAGTTATGGGAACATACCATAGCTTAAAGGAAACTCATCATCAACAACCAAAAATGTCTGGGCATTGCTGAAAATCTCTGGGTGCAGGCTGCACAGTAGTGCCCTTCTATTTGGAGCACAAAATTCTTTAGGAAAGTGATGCTTTTGAGGTAGTTGAGTCCAGTGAAGGGCAAGCTAACAGGGAGAGGATAGGAATGGACAGTCTATCAGAGGACACCAGCGCGACCATATTCCCTAAAACACTCGGAAACCGAGGAGAGAAGGCATGCATCCTTGGGAAGACAAGGAAGAGAATGGTAGACAAGTCCATGGAAAGTGTGGAAAGGAACTCAGCAACACCTTTCATCAGCATATTTTAGGAGAGTGGTTGGAGATCTGGCTCAGATATTGTACACTCTGGGCTCAAGACTTTACAGAGAGAGAGAGAGAGAGAGACCCACACTACCAGGCAAAAGACAGAGTAGGAAGAACCATGCAGTGCATGGTCTCTGATGCAAAAAGGTACAATTGGAATAGACACAAAAGGAGAGCTCCTCTAGTAGGTCAGAGAACAAAGGGGATGAGGATGGAGAAGATAAATAAGCAGGGGATTCAGTCCTTCTGAAAGGAGTCTTGGTAAAGCAGTGGGTTAAGCATTGGGCTATGAATTGTTAACATAGGCAGTTCAAAGCCACCAGCTGCTCCAGAGGAAAAAGCTGACCCTATCTGTTCCCATAAAGAGTTATGGTATCAGACACCCAATGGGGCTATTCTGCCCTATCGTTTGGGTCAGTATGAGTCAGAATCACCTGGGGGGCAGTAGTGAGTCAAGACTCAAAGTCAAGATCCCAGAGGAGTTCTTTACTCACTGTGCGTTGGCAGGTATCCCATCACCCCATCTTGGGAGGATCCACAATCCCCAAAGGTTGTTAATAGATTGAGGAGTGGTTCATGGAAAGGGTTCTGTCTCCTTGATCTTTTGTCAGAGAAAATGGATGCATTTGGTGAGCCTGTTCTTTCCAAGGGACTTATAACTAACACTCAAGATCGCCGCTCTTCTTGAAGGTCATATTTTAAAACACAAATGCCAACCTTTTCAAAGGGGAGAAAGAGGAGAAACCTCCCACCGAACTGGTACCAGCCGGTTTACCTGAAGTTCTTCATAGTTGCAGTTCCCCCCAACCCATCCACATTGGTTAAGTCTGAGAGAACATAACTTTTGAACACGATGTTGATTGGGTTACAGAGTTACCAAAGGAGACCTGGCTTAAGATAGCATGTGGCATGAAGGCCCCTTGCAGGAAGATGAGAGCACAGTCTCAAAGAGGCAAATTGACTGCCCAATGCGAATTAGAAGGCAACCCTATGACTCCGACCATCTGGCTTCCACTTCAGTGTTTCAATTTGTTCATTTTGGTTTTAAAAGTATTATTTAAGAAGGACAAAGAAGGGAAGACAAAAAGGCTTGTTTGGGTCTTTGCAGGCAGCAGGAGGAGACTGCTGTTCTGAAAACCCAGGCTAATCAGGAATGTGCTGATGAGGGGAAGAAGGGGCATTACCTTTCAACACCAGGGGTTCTTTGCCTTCTCTCTTCAGGGACTCCAGGACTATGTGGAGTGGCTGGGAGGGCATCACTCGGCTTGGTTCATTGGTATTCTCATCATAAACTATAATTTCTTTGGAAAAGATCCTCTTGAATGAGTCCTTGCCTTCCCTACAGGAAATCAAGTCTAGGACAGTGATCTTGCCCTGCTGCAGCCTCCGCCGACTGATCTTATCGGCACAGTTAATGTGGACAGCTCCTTGGATGTGACTCTTGTTGTACTCCATGAAGGGTCTGCAGTCGATGATGACGGGGCCCTGACTTGGCAGGTGACTCTTGCTGCACTTGGTCATCTTCTTCGCCAAATCATTGGGGTAGATGATTTTGATACTGGCTAGTTGCTTGGGGGTTCCTGCCACAGGGCTGCCCACCCCACATGATGGACTTAAAGGGGCTGTGTTCTCATTGTTGTTGACCATCTGGTAAGCAGGGCAGGTGGTAGAGGTTCCGATGGCGGTGGTTGCAGTGCTGGTGGCGATGGCTTGGTTTGGGGCCTGAGAGTCCTTGTCGTAAGTTGCCACAGTGCAGCAGCTGGCACCACTGCATCCACAATTTAGGGAGCGGGCAGAGCCGCTGGATGAGGGCATATACGTCAGATTCGCAGCCTTGAGGGACACAACGGTGGTGCTGATGACAGGAGTGTGGCTGTCACTGCCTGGGTTGGCAGAGCCAAGGTAGCTAGAGTCTAAACAGAGGTTGAGATCCTGAGGTCGGACGGGCCTAGACAGTGCCACTACTACCCTGTCGTCTAAAGGAGACGGAGGCATGAGGAGGCTGAACACTGGCAATTCAAGAAGAACTCAAGACAGTCTGCAAAGAAGGGGGGGGGGAGAAAAGGGGGGGAGAATAAAGTCACATGACACAGAAAGCAGTCTGATCCAATCCCTCAGGCAAGACCTTTGCAAGCTTCTAAGCAAAGTCATCCTAAGTGTCCTTTAGTGTGCTGTGTTCCAAGCTGAAAACTCCTTTTTACTTACTCACAGAAGATGCACCCTGAAGGCCCCCCTCTAATTTCATCGGCGAGGGTACATTCCACATAGACTCTAGGCAGACACTGATGAACAACCTTTCAAGAACTGATATCAAAGTGCAGCCTTTGAAAAGGTAAAAAAAACAGTGGTTTAGGCAAGCTGCAACCCGAAAAGGAGGGCTTTTAAAAAGAGGCCCTCTATTCTGTGCCTCAGCGCCTCAGCAGAAGTATACTGCAACCATCGGAGAATCCCCAAGTGTCCACCTTTGCACGCTTTCCACGTAATTCCTTCATCCACTGCAAAGGCAAAAGGATGACCAAGAGTACTGGCGTGACTCTCAGAAATACACAGCAGTTAAAGTGACTTCGGGGGCCAGGCCAACTTTCTGTAAATCAGAATGAAAGTGTCCCCTTAACGGAAGGTCTTTCACTAGGACCTAGTCTTGCTCTTCTAATCGACCATGCCCTTTGAAAACTATAACACGGTCATCTTAAAACCGCTCATGTTTCCCATTAGCCTCTTGGAAATGCATCTGCATTGTGCCCTGTTCACTACAGACTGGTGCCCTAAAACAAAACATCAGGCCCTGGAAACCCTCATCTTGGCAGACCCATCACATAGCTGCTGCTGGTTGCAGTCCCTCCCCCTCCCCCTCCCCCAAGGACAAGAGCCCCTCAATGTTCCTCCTTCCTTTCCAGCCATGGGATGT
Organism: Nesogale talazaci; assembly: GCA_004026705.1. Classification (NCBI taxonomy): domain Eukaryota; kingdom Metazoa; phylum Chordata; class Mammalia; order Afrosoricida; family Tenrecidae; genus Nesogale; species Nesogale talazaci. The sequence continues at coordinate 18,569 of PVJH01033209.1, forward strand.
AGCCAGCTAATCCATATATTTCAATCCCATACAGATGCCCCACTGCCAAGGCCTTTCAGAAAGAAGACTGAACTTTACATGGATTCCACACACAGGACTTCCCAATCAGCCTATCCCTGTTAAAGGAGGCAGTTAAATGTTGCCCACTTGGCCCATCGCCAGTCTCCTCAGAAAGTGCCTGCAAAGGGCCAGGTCATCTCTCCCTTTAGACACCGGGGCACTCTACACCAAGGCCCTGCTGGCTGGCGCCTGTCCTTCTAGTAGACAGGGTCACAAAAAAGAAACCCAACCCCAAGCAAGTACTGTTCACCTAAACGAACTTTAAGAGCTGTCTGAAAAAATGTCATCTATCATCCCTGTACACACAACTGTCACTATTCTCAGAAGTGTCAGAGGCACAATCGCTGCCCTCCCCCCGGGTCCCCCCCCCCCAACACACATGTCCCCAGATCCCCACCGACTCAGGTTTCTCTCATCCACCTTTGGATGCGAGCGAAGGAACCAACCCAACCCTCTCTCTCCCTCCCTTGCGTAGTATTTTTTGAAGAGCGAGTACTATTCCAGCAGATATAACTGTTTCCCATCTGGACCAAACAGTGAAAAGCCATTGCTGTTGTGTTACCTGACAGAGTCGGTCCCAGGATCAACAGTCCCTTTTCTCGGAGAGGGCATGCAGAGCGTGTCTACGCTGGGACCCCCACATCCACCCCAAGTGCGCGGCTCGCACACAAGCACAGAGTGTTTAAGGAGATCTGCATCCCTGCAGCAGACGGCCGGGCCAATATAATGTCCATGAAACCAGCCAGTCTGGACCAGGAAACCTCCCAGGCAAACCTCTGAGCTACCCACCTCTCTCATGTATCGCCTTTCCATCACTAGGCTGGGGCTGGCAAGGAAATTCAGTGGTTAGAGACGCCCCTTCCCCACTCCTGGGCACTGAACCTCCCCCTTCGCAACGTAGCGCGCTAACAAGCCTCAGGCATTTAAAAAACTACCGCAAAGCATCCTAACAAACCTCATTTTTTGCTTCGCCCCCAATCCAAGTAGACTGCAGAGAAAGCAAACGCACTGGACAGCACAAGCCAGAACCCTATAACCTCACCTGCCGTGGTTCCCCCGTCAGCATCGCATCACACACACACACACACACACACACACACACACACACACACGCACACGCAGCCTTGCACTCCTCCACTTCCACTCGTAGACTCTCAGGAGTAGTCGCGGTGACTTACACTTACTTCATAAATAAGTGCAGCCCTCCACCATTTGGCGCTCTGCTTCAACTATGGCTTCCCACATTCAACCCCCCATTCACTTGGCTTCATTGATCTCCAGCAGTAACATAGTTACTTTCTCTTTTGCTACACTGTAAATGTACGGTTCTGAGGGGGCGGGCCCGCCGCCGACCGACGGTGCCCTGGGCCAATAGAAATCTGGAAAAACTCCACAGCCACCTCACAGTGGCTTGTAGCCAATAGACGATGGGAGGGGGCGGATCCAGGGGGCGTGACAACAACCTCTTTAAGGCGGAGTTCTCGGACGCCGCTTCGAGTGTTTGGTGTTATAACACCGGTGGTGATGTCATTGGCAGCCAATCAAAAACTTAAAAGAGCTAGCCCCGGCCCGCGCGGAGCAGCTGCTCTCTATTTACACGTAAACCAAACCGGCGGCCGCAGTTAACCCTTTCCAGGGCTGAATTGTCAATGGGCTGGACTTCTCGCTTCTGCTAAGCCGGTCGCTCCCGCTGAATGGGACCTCACCCCTGCGCCAGGCTAATTTATTTTTCCTTCGTACTATGGGTGGATTCTCAAAAGGGCCGGAGTAACTTTCTAAAGGCGGGAGAAACCGAACAATCACCGCCCCTAAGAGGGAAGCCGGCTCGGGGTCTCTCGCGGTGAGTGGAGGCGGACCCACCCGCATTCCAGGAATCTAGCGGGTGGTCTGCGACCGGAGCCGGCGGGACGGCTTGGAGAGGGGCGTGGGGTCCCCGTCCGCCCGGGCCCCACCACGCTGGAAGTCTGAGCGCCCGCGCCGGCCCCAGACCCGGTCCTCAGGTGCCTGCCCACCCGCAGATGTCGCTGCCCCTCCGGCTGCCCTCCTGCTGCGGGACGCTGTCGTCGTGGCCCGCGCCATCCTGGGGGAGCCGAGGCACCGTCCTGCTGGTCGGGGTCCGCGCCCCGGCCACGCCCCCTCCGTCCCCCGCCCACGCCCCAGGGCAGGAGCTCCCGCGCCCGGATGCCACCCCGCAGGGCGGCTGGTTCGAGGAGCGCGTGGCCGAGGCTGGAGGCACCGGCCGCCCGCCGGACCCAGCGGCCTGGAGCTCGCCGCGTCTCCGCCACGACACCGAGAGCTGGATCCTGACCACCGCCCTCGCCGCCGCCTCCTGGAAGGGCCCCGCGGGCTCCCGGCCCAGTGCCCACCTCCCCCCGCGTTCCGACCGCGCCGCCGAACCGCCGGGCTCCCCGCTCGGCACGGGCGCTGGGGCAGGAGCTTCGGAACGCGCGGCGGGAGGAGCCCACGAGCCAGAACCCGGCCGCTGCAGGCCGGCTGCGTGTGGGGGGCTGCGAGTCCAGAACGCCGGGCCACCGTGGATCCCGGAGACGGCTGCCAGCCTGTGGGTCTCCGGCCGAGGCGCCTGTTCCGGGGAGAGGGGCAGGGGGCGAGGCTGGCGAGCCTGCGCCTGGGCGGGAATAGGGCAGCGAAAATGCGGGAAAGTTGCCTTGCGCAAAGAACTGTGGAGAGACCACCTCAAAGAAGAACACTAAAGTAGTCGTTTTGCTGCTGTTGCTGTTGTTATTTTTAAAGAGCGGGGGCTCCCAGCTCCTGTCTCAAAGAGACTGCCGGTGGTTGGGGGGAGGGGGGTGTCTGGAATGGACTCATGACCGTGGCATAATACATTATGAGCACTGCAGAATGCTGGGCTGCGCTTTTCTTTCTTTCCGGATGGGAGGGGTTGGAGACCTTGTTCAAGCTTCAGACCTTATAAGTGAGCTAAGGGGCAGCAACGACCTCATGTAATTTTTTTTTCGGGGGGGTGGGGAATCACTGCCCTCTGGTGGTAGGAGTAGGAGGCCCAGCCCTTGCTCCTGTGGAGCCGCTGCTGGAATTGAACCTCCATCCCAGTGGCCGCAGTCCCTCGCACAACCACTATGCCTACCAGGGCTCAGTCCTCATGGAGCTATCTGCTTTCAAGCAAAAGGATCTGTTGAAAACTCCCGTGGATTCTTTTTATAAGTCA